>JAMKCH010008004.1:0-57050 GCA_023653785.1 Ophioderma brevispina
ATGGACGGAACATAAAAGTAGCATTTCAGCTCTGCCGTTAAGTCAAAATCTGGGATCTCAATTCTAATTACAAAATCGATTATTTTGTGATAATACGCATTTTTAGATTCTCGTTCGCAGGTTATAGTTGCCTAGACAATACCAATGTAACTGTTGCAACCAATATCAAATTTGCAATTGGGGGCGCTCTTACAAAAATGTGCTAATATTGACTTTAATTTGTATCATACCGATTAGTGTATATAAAAAGCGGCACCCACAGTATGTGGAAGAAAGAAGCGGAGGCAGCAATTGCTTCTATGTTGGTTACTCTATGTTTTCTTTGTGGCGGAAAAACATGCGCACGGCTGTATTCTAAAGATACGTAACGTGTTGCCTCTCTATCTATATAGAACCTCTTATGCTTGGGTGTCTGGAGGGACAAGTCTCGCTGAGGTTAATCTATTGACCTTCGTGAAAGCGACCTATAGCGACCAATACATTTTTTAGTGTCGTCATTTCCAAATTCGGGGTATTTTGACAAGTGAATTTCGACTTTTATTGTTACAAGAGGGCGCTATTATGATTTTTAGCCTTCTCGGGAAATTCCAAAGGTGCCTATGATCGAGGTTTTACGGTATACTGTATCATGTACACACCTTTACCATTAATTTCTCTTCTATAGGCCTACTGTTCAATCTTGTCGACGAGACCTGAAGGTTTTTTCGGAAAAGACCCCCCCCCCCCCCCATTATCAAAATGATAAAACTAGGTTTCAATTGAAAACACAGTTTTCGAAAAAACATGTTTATCAATAAAAAGGTTATCACAAGATAAAAGTTTTTTGTTAATTTCGTGTAAATTCTGCATAAATAATCTGAATGAACATACAGAAAAAATATCCCGTAAAAATATATGCTTTATTTATTCTTTATAGGCTTAATCGTTTCATCCAGGATATACCACCAAGGATCTACCGGTTTTGTTTTTTGTCTGAGAAACAAAATGTTTGCATGATAAAATTGTTTTTTCACTTGAAATCACGTCTTTGGGGAAAACCAATGTTTATCGGTACAAACAGTTTTTCGATTACCTGAGACGAACCATTCGGTTCAGTTAATTACTGAGCATCACCTTGCCATCGGCGCTAGGCTTTCATCAAGGCGTTCTATATTTTTAGTTTGCTACAGTCCATGTGCTACAGCGCCCTCTCACTCACTGGGCTATCCTGCGCAATTTCGGCCTTTCCGCATATATTGGTTTCTGTGATTTTGGTTTCCCTTATTTTTTCAGGATAAAATCTTCAGTAACCATCATGCGGACTGATTGGGGTAATGCAAATGGACATCCTAATTTCCCCACAGATCTGTTGGTAGAGGTTGGCAACATCCCTAATATATTGGGATGGGTGCTAGTTTGGTTCTATATTTCTATATCTTGTTTCATCTCTGGGCTGTTATGTGTCACTTATAATCGTATAAGAAATAGAAAATATATGATACCGATACGTTGTAACAACATTGTTCGAAGGCCCGTACGCAGGGGGTGGGGCGCACCCCCTAAAAAATTCCACAAAAGGGATAAAAAGGTCCACTTTTGCTGATTTTTGAGATAAAAGGGTCACAATTTAGAGAAAATTTTGGTTTGTCAAATTTTCCAAAAAGTCCCAAAGGACGTTTTTATGGGGGTTAGGTCAACTTTTAGCAAAAAAAGTCAACTTTTCCGAAAAAAGTGCAAGATTTCGAAGTACCGCCAACCCACCCCCCCCCCCAAATTAAATCTGCGAGCGCCTGTGATTGTTAACCAAGCTTGATTACGGTAAAACTCTTCATGAATGCAAAATGACAAGAAAAACCTCAACCGCTTCAGAGGACTTCAAAAACTACTATGCGTGTCTTATTTCATTCAACCCAAAACACAATCACATCTTACCGCTCCTCCAGTTTCTCCACTGGCTGCCCGTGGTACAACCAAATTAATTTCAAGGGATCTTCTTTACAGCACACAAAGCTTCCACTCTCACGGTTACAAGTTATATTTTCATCTTACTTATGTATCCACAGTCTCCTTATGCCTTTCGATCCGATGTGACGTCACCTTTGATGTCCTACGGGCTAAGGAAAATTGGCTGGAGACCGCGGCCTTTTCCAATCGCAGCCGCAGGCCACGTATCTGGAATGGATTGCCCCAGTGGTATCAGAATCAAGAGTATACATCACAAACTTTTAGAAGCCTATGCATACATACAAAACACATTACAGCGTATAAGCAAACGCCAAGTGTAAGTGGCCTTCCAGTAGGCGTCGGCTAACAATGACGAGTTGGATGGAAAAAGGTCAGTGAATTGTGACTCTATTAGATAGTAAGAGTAGAAGGAAATGGACTTCAGAATCCAGTCTCCGAGAAAGGTAAAGTGACAAAACGTGCATAACACATCGAACGAAAAAAGAAACACGCTCCAGAATGCTTTTAATGAACAGAGTAACAGGTGAGGTCAAAGGTAATAGATTTAGAACAACGTATGAACTTGTTCTCAAAACACGGTTAGGAACCAACCAAAGTACATTGAAGTATGGCTCTGACAAAATATTCTAAGAAAACTTTCGGGGGGGGGGGAATGTTTTTGGAATATTCTTCATCCAAAAACATCCGGGCGCCTGACGTGTTCTTGTACAATCCATACATGCACATGGCGCGTCGATGAGGGGAAAGAGGCATACAATATATGCGTACACACCCTGATCTAAATTGTGACGTTTTACTCAGTCACCAAAGTGCAAGACGTTTGGATCACCATACATGCTCATCACGTATGCTCCTAAAATGTTTTCTCTTGTCAACACGGACCAACCAACATAGTACTTCTGACCATTACCTTGTTCAAACCACCCTGGAAGGATATCCAGTGGTGATAAATCGCCAAATTATTTAGACAGGTCTGGTTTTGTAGTGCAAAGAGAGGAAGAAGAAAAGAAGGAAAGAAACGAACTGTTTGGCACACCTTAGTCTTTGTCAAAGCCGCGCCTCAACCAGGATCGGCGAAGGCGGCGTTGTCAAGGGCTGGGCTCGTGTGCAAATATTAGTTCCAATTGGTGCTCTTTCAATACCTTTAAATAAAATAAAATTGTTTAGGCCAGACAACCAGGACAATCTAGTTTAGGCTGTCGGCAGCGCAGAATACCACCAAATGTCGTTTGTGGGGCCACTATGTACGATTACGAGTGCATCAAAGTCACCCTTGGCGGCGATTTCAGGGTAAACAGTGGGTTACTCGTCTAGAAACGAAAACATTAGGCCTACTGTGTGCATAGTGAACGGTAGTACTTCACAGTCCTAAAACCGAGGCCTTTGGGGACTACAACTGGGGAATTTACCCACCAGGACTAGCTCTATAGTGGAGTCACCACGTAAGGAAGAAGTGGCTGTATGCATCAGAGATATGGCAAATTGAACACTTTTACCCAAAAATGAATAAATTATTTCAGTATTCATTTACACAATTTTTTTAATGATATCTCATTCTAAAATTTTTGTATACCGTACATACTTTCAATTTTCGGCAAGGAGCAACGTCATCATCATCAAGTTGTCCACACTACAATCAGTGAATAGTTCATAAAGCTTTTTTAGCAAAGGCATCTACTCTGAAATCCAAGCAACGAATTCCCATTATTCCTGACTGTTTATTTCCGCAAGTTGTAAGAGATTCGTCCACCTTCAAAGGGGGGCGCCAAACGATTGCTCATTGGACTGTTGAGGCTGGTTTGAAAATTTGTGGCGGTATCATTAATTTATTATCACAGATGTCAAATTTGACATTGTACGATTCACTTAAAATTAGTTTAGTAGGTTAGTGATCTATTTCAGCAATATAATCTAGGTTGATATATAATGGTAATTATTGCCATATCTGGCAACATTAAATCTCACAACGCAATGCAAATCTATTGCAGCTTAAAAACGATTTTAAACTTCTCGATGAAATTAAATGTCCATTCTATTTTTAAAAACAAATTTATGGGATGCGATTTGAATTTGGTTCATTATTTTTTATTACTAGTAATGACAAACTGCTAAAGACGGTATTGGCCAGACTGAAAGCGATCGCTGAAAATAGGATCAATCCGAATGACACAGCAATTTCTATATTTCAGTGTTTCAAGTTTGATCCTATATTGGTTTTTGACCCTACAGCGCCATAGATCACTAAGGGGGGAGGGGGGGGGGGTCACCATTGACTTTATTTGGTCCTTCACAGAGACCAACCTAATAGCATAGTTACTTTGGTCGAGCTTATTTTAAATTTGACCTCAGGTGAACGCCAATGACCACTGATTCCAAACCAGTGACCTCACTCTCGATAGCATGGAAGTCTATCTATTAGCTTACCATGTCGCGTGTACTTTCTACACTACATCACTTAGTTTAGCAGATTATATGGGTTCCCATGCACCCCCCTTAAAAACTAAATTCTAACATAATTTTTAGAATCACTATGACATCTACTTAAAGAATTTTGATGTTACCAAAATCAAATATTGTCCCACGGGGTCCGTTTGGCGGCCATCTTGGATTAAGAGGGATTAATCATTCAAAGTGGTTCAATTTAGTTGAAAGTATCTCAAATTATTCGTCTCATCATAAGGAATCAGAAAATATATAGTTTGGCATATCTGTGATGTTCAGTTACAGAGATATGGGTGAAAATGCGATAAAGGTCATTGAACTTTTGATTGGTCATTGTATAGGGGGCCAAATTTTCAAAATGCTTCAATCTTGACAAAATTGGTGTCAAATTGTTGGTATGAGCATGAACAATTTGGAAATGTACAGTTTCCATGATTTCAGATGTTCCATTTTGGTTTATCGGTTAGGAAAGAGACGAGTAGTCCCTAATTCCCATACAAACCAATACAAATTTGATAAAAAGTAACTTTACACTGAATTTTACCACCTAACTAAACATCCTAGATAGTGCAAACTATACTTTTCTGGATTGCTCATGCTCATAGCTGCAATTTGATACCAATTTTGTCAAAATTGAAGCATTTTGAAAATTTGGCCCCCTGTACATACAATGACCAATCAAAAGTTCAATGACCTTTATCGCATTTTCACTCATATCTCTGTAGCTGAACATCACAAATATGCCAAACTATATATTTTCTGATTCCTAATGATGAGACGAATCATTTGAGATACTTTTCAACTAAATTGAACCACTTTGAACGATTAATCCTTCTTAATCCAAGATGGCCGCCAAACGGACACCGTGGGACAATATTTGATTTTGGTAACATCAAAATTCTTTAAGTAGATGTCGTGGACATTCTAAAAATCATGTTAGAATTTAGTTTTAAAGGTCCATGGCCCGATCGCTAATAGCCTCGTCCCCAGAAGCCCCAGATTTTACCGGAAGTGGTGAACATTTTGGTATCAGAAGAAAGCTACTATTTTTCTCATTTACCCTGTGAAATCTTAGAGCCAAAGGATATTGGGTTTGGAAGTTATGAGCGAAAATGTGACCCATTTTGGTCGACCAATATTAATTTTACACAGTACTCTACGGGGCTTACAAAATTACGTTTTTAGCTCCCACGTCAAAACGGATTGAAATATCGGCGCGAAACTTTACAGATGGGGTTTTGGAGTGAAGGCCAATCTATCACGATGAAAACTTCATATCCTTAAATCGGGCCATCCCCCTTTAAGGGGGGTGCATGGGAATCCATGCAATCTGCTAGACTTACTACACCAAATGCCCCATTTCCCTGTTAAACACCCATCACTTGGGTCTCTAAGAACCACTACAACTTAATTTCCTGGCAAACTTTCTCAGCCAGAGCTGTTACTCTTCATATCATGTGAACACACAATTAAGGGTGTCACCTGACACTCCCACACTAGTACTATAACCTGGCATGGCAGGCATACGATGGCTATGCCTCGGATTCAGGGGAAGAAACACAAGCCTCTCCTCTATGCCAACTGATAATTCTGCTGGTTTGCTTGGATCCGTCATTTTCATTTTCCACCTCTATCTGATCTCCCGGTTTCATATTCTCATCCTCTAGCACTTTCATGTACTATCCTCTTCTTTGCCCAGCACTAAACTTGGTCCTTATCTACCACTTGATCATTTACCTCATCCTCTGGCCGAGTGTTGACTGAATTGAGCACTTCCACCGGATCTTCCTCCCAGGAGCTTTGTTACACCAACACCCTAGCTCCAGGCTCTATATAATTTCAACCCAATCAAGTTTCGGTTTATACAGCACTGCTTGAGACCTTGAAATCCCAAGCATGCTTTCCATTTCCTGGAAGATTAGGGATTCGAACTTTCAATATTGATCAAAAATGTAATTCCATTTGAACAACAAACCGAACTCATCCACTAACTTCGCAGGCACGGTTGCCACCTGCTCACCTCCAATCGCGTGTGCTTCCATCCACTTAGTCCAACAGCCTCCGACCACAAGCATATGGTCTTGCGAAGAAATCTCTCCTGCAATTGTATTGCTTTCAAGGTGACACGTAGTCTTTGATGCCTGCAATGCTTCCAACACGCTCACATAATTCTTGGGCAAAAACAACCATTTTTCTCATCTTCCCATTCTCAGTTTCCAATCTCCAAACAGGCATGCCCCTTTGGACAAGAATATTAACAAATCAATTCTTTTTCTGTGAGGAGAGCGTGGTCTAGTGGTTAGGGGCATCTGCCTATGGACGCAAATATACCAAATCCAAAAATCCCGGGTTCGTATCCCGGTGGGGTCACTTGCGGGGATTTCACTCGGGTGCTCAATTATGGATTTAATCTGTATACGAGTATGATTAAATACAGAATACCGCTCTCTCCATGGTTCACTTGGAATTGGGCAAATGATCATGAAAGGCATCCCATCTTCGGAGGGGACGTTAAGCGTCGTCCCGTTGTACAGAGAGTCAAAAGTGTAATTACTCGCAGTCAGTGTCGAATAATTATAAGAGTAGGGTGTAAACCCCTGACTGCTCCCAACCCGCCCCCAGCTAAAAAAAACGCGGGCCAAGTTAGGAGCGTCCGTATCATAGATACACGCGGCACCGGATAGCTTACACAGTGACACAAATCCTGACACCACCAAAGCCATTACGAATGACTTGTGGACACGAAGCGAACGAACGAACGATTTCTTTTCTGCTGAGCAAATTCTTACACTTCAAATGATCAATCCAAATACTATTTGGATGGTTGGAGCTATCTTTACAAAAGTCTACGACTTAAAACAGCAGTTAACATGTCCCTAATTCTGATCAAATCTTCAATCACTGTCACGTTCACCATTAGCAAAGGTCGAGGGTGGGTTGCACAAACTCTCTCAAGAATAAAACCACTTGGTATCGAGAAGCTTCAAAGATACAGCCTCAATCTCAACCCGCCAATATCCAATGTCTCGGAAGCTCGGATCAAGCGCAGGCAATAACTTTATACCACCAAACACATCTAAGATCATTTCTCCTGCAATGGGTTGACATCTTTAACTGTAACTTCATTAAGCTTTATCAGTAATCTATGCACAGCCATTTGAAGCCACTTTCTTGTCGACTATGACAACAGGGCTGGCCCAAGTAAAGGACTGTCAAATGGACTGAATCATCCTTATCGTGTATGTTCCCAAACTTCTCAAATTCTTCGCTGCTGTTGTTGTGCGATCTTCTTTGTGGTTGAACTTGCCGAGCATGTCACAGGTTGTGTGTGTGTGTAGGTTAGGAGTTAGTGCAATGAAGTATGGCTCCGTATACACCTGAAAATAAATCCCTTTCTGACATTGCTTATGGCAGGTACGGCACTCACTACTTGATGCAAGAAATGCGACTTTGTTTAGGAGACAACTCAGCTGCCGTGTAGTGTATCAGAATTAGTGACAGAAATGTCGTTTCAACTCCAAAGCTTTTTGATAACAACCTTTTTGAGTGTACCATCTCTGATTGCTTCACATGTGGTGCTGCAACATTTATCGATGAATCTTGCTTAGCGGCAATGAGAATGACGGACTATAGTCAAACCCAATTTTAAGGGCTAAATTCAAACGGCGGGCAGTTCGACCGAATGACATCATAGCTCATCATTTATGAGATGTCAATTTTTAACTATACACATAATTTTTGATATTTATTATTTTTAAGTGCTAAAGGAGTTCAATTTCAATTCCGTCTCATTATAAAATGAGACATTGCGGGGATTTCTTCTGTTACGGGACGGCCTGAACTCCACAATCAACACAGAGTTCTGAGTTCCTAATTAATAAAACGAACCTCAACCTACAGGTCTTGCTAGGTCCGACTGGACAGATGGAAGAATTTACATACAGCATATTTTCCAATCCTTAGACAAGTGTGGTCAGTGTTACAAAAACCAAATCAGTATTTTCATACAAGCGTTAACTTCATAATAACATACCGTATGTCCCATGCAAGGGAATTGCAACCTATTTTACTGTTATCAACCAAACGCTCTCCAAGAAGCAGCAGCTTGAAATTATTGAAAAAGACAAGTTACCATGGTTACTGACCGCCTCCTACCTACTCCGTCGGACACACACATGCTGATCTGACAATTCGTTGAAAGGGAACTATGCCAGAAACTTTTGTCCCTTATCCGTGTTCAGACTTTCTGGAGTGTGAACCAGCGATTCTACTTCAAACCAAACGAAAAAAAAAAAAAAAAAAAATTGGCGGCTCTTCTCGACGCGAAAATCTGGACGTGAAAAAAACTCGACGTCTTTTCTAGCTCGCCGTCTTTTTTTCTAACTCGACGTCTTTTTTGTAAACTCGCCGTCTTTTTTGTAAACTCAACGACTTTTTGGTAAACTCGACGTCATTTTTCTAATCTCGACGTTTTTTGACGCCTGTGGCGTGCCATACAAATCAGTATTTTCATACAAGCGTTAACTTCATAATAACATACCGTATGTCCCATGCAAGGGAATTGCAACCTATTTTACTGTTATCAACCAAACGCTCTCCAAGAAGCAGCAGCTTGAAATTATTGAAAAAGACAAGTTACCATGGTTACTGACCGCCACCTACCTCCTCCGTCGGACACACACATGCTGATCTGACAATTCGTTGAAAGGGAACTATGCCAGAAACTTTTGTCCCTTATCCGTGTTCAGACTTTCTGGAGTGTGAACCAGCGATTCTACTTCAAACCAAACGAAACCTTTCCACAATTCTTCATAATTTCACCTTTGGATGTTCTCCGACCCCAAAATGGTGCCTTCCGATGACGCTGTTTTCCGGACCAAAACAAATCCTCCCCAAGGTTTCATAATTTGACCAATGACCCCCAAACTGATGACCTTCAACATGTGCTCCTGACCAAAGGAACCTCCCGTACGGTTTCACAATTTGACCTCTGGGCGACCTCTAAAATAACCCCCATATCAAAACCAACCTTACTCCAAGCTTTCATAACTTGACCTCTGACCAGAAAATGTGACTTCCAAAGAATGTGCTTTGGGGTAGTGTTTCTGTGAGTGAATTCGTGGAGCTCGTTCTCAGCGGTTTTGTGCAAGTTTGTTTTCTACATCCATACTCAAAAAAAAAGGTGTTCTCGTGGTGCTCTGGTTTCCTCTTGTGACTAAATCGAACTTTGTCGCATAAATCTGTTCTGGTATTATTTCTCCGATGTGCTAAGCATCTATTATATCCCTTAAATCCCTAAATGCCATTTTTGTGCCACTTTTAAAAATCACGGAGCGTAAACCCCCTGCCTTGTGTTAGGGGGAAATTGCTCCTAGATCGTACAAGACAAATAACGCTAACCTCCTTTTTTGCGGTGATCGTCAGATTGGTAGTCACACAGATTGATTTCATGTACAATACTTAAAATATTATTTATTATCTGGTGATCACAGACTCCAACTTAAAGAATTAACTGTTTTAATTTTTCAAAAGGATAGTCCTTTAACTGACAATGTTGACATTTGGTTTAAGTTGAGAATACTCACTAGTTCCTAACTATGGCAAAGATCAATATCATTGAACATCTCACAAAACGCACAAAGTCACTGCGATTCCCCTCCAAGAGACCCACTCAACTGGCCAGTTCCATCCTGACATTTTGCGGCTATACCCAGCTACCACACTATCCATGGCAGCGCAATCCATGGCTTCCGCACCTTGATTTAGAAATACAGCTCATGGACATATTGCAACTCTCCTGCAGAATCCACCCTGGAATGGGCAACGACCCAAAGTGTAGGTGTCCACATCATCAATGTCTACAATCTATAACTCCCTCCCGGCTTCAGCAGACTATCTACCTCCCTTGTGGTTGGCACCTGCATTCCTGGGGCTACCAGGACTACCAACCCTGACGGATACACCCCTAGGGGACTGGGCTTCCAAATCGGGCTTGCAACTTTGTACGAACCCCAAAGCAAACAGACCAGACAGTTTCTCTCTGGAAGGTAACAACCCTCAAATTCCTGAACCTTGCATTTGTAAATCCGTATCCATTTCCAATGGCCGGAATCCAGGATTCCGAAATCGTCAAACTTACCGGGGGCTGAAAAGGCTGTAAATGGTCCAAATAGCTCAACTGGGCTGATTTTGGAAGAATTTGCAGAATTACGGCCGGGAGGCGTGCGCAGCGCCCCTCTCCCATGGATCTCGCTCTGATCTCTGGTCATCGCGTACGGTTCTCGACCACTTTCTAAGTCTCAATATAGACCACCACTGATCGCTCAGGAGAGCCTTGCTAAGTCAGTAATCAAAAAGCCAGTAAAAGGCGGAACTTCCCAAGGCACACTGGGCCCATTTTAATGAGAACCCCTGCGGTTCAGAAGTGTCCAACCTCCCGACACCACCTCCTCCAACCTGGACAATTTCTTACACAGCACTCTGTAAACTCTTATTAAGATAGCAAAGAAAACCATCCCACGTGGCTGTTGTCGCAGTTACATCCCATCATGGGATAGGAATGTGATGCTCTCCACAATGAATTCTTGAATTCTGAACCCTGGAAAGAAGCAAAATCCAAGGCTTCGTATCTGGAACAGTTTTCCAACCCGTCGAAATGTCTTGTGTCTGCCAACTGTCGAAATGCTTGTGTCTGCCAACTCAATTGCTGAGCAACTCCCTGCAAATGGGCCGTTTATAAGGATATTGGCTAAAGTTATCACACTCGCCTCGTTAAAAAAAGAGATTACCAAACGCGTCGAGCCCCCTGCGTGGAACGGGTCACTTTCAACACCCTTGCTCACTAGATGAGCTCACCTCCTGCTATCAGCCCACAGAGTGGAAAGAAAGGCCCAGGGGCCTGATAATATACCAGTAGAGTTCCTTATGCAACTGCAGCCCATGATGGCTGAATGGCTCCAAGAGGTTCTATAACATTGGCCTTAACCAACCAGTCCTTACCCAAGATCGGAGGAGAGCTCCATCACGCACTCCTTAAAAAACCAAACAAGCCTGTTGACAATCCACCCAGAACTACCGCCCAATATCGCTACTGTAGTTTCCTTCAACCGCCTTGAGAGGCTGATCCGGGCCCGGCTGATGCCAGTCGTCGAATCCCATCGGCCTGACGAACAAGCAGGATTTCTCCATGGCAGGAGCACTGTCCATTAGATTGTAAAACTCAAAAAATTGAGGAAGCTTTGAAAAGCCGTTTGTTAAGCTAGCAGGCATCATCTTGGTGGAACTTACAGCAGCATATGACACCGTGTGGCCCCATGGGCTTGAATCTCAAACGTCTCAAACCATTCCGGATCATCACCTTGTACAATTCATACTATGTAACATGCCTTGCAAACGCGTAGCTTTGTTCTTAAGACCCAGTGATGGGCAGAGCAGTCGACTGTTGTCTGAGAATGGAGTTCCACAAGGATCAATGGCTTACCATTCTGTTCAACTTGTCACAGCGTTGACCACTCAACAACATCTATTAGTAGATTCAACCCCCATTCGTGTCACCGCAGGCACATTTTTTGGCAAAGCGCCGATTAGTTGGGAAGGAGGCAGAATCATGTGGCTCGATCACTGCTTCCTGAACAACTAAGATAATCTCAGCCTTTCCTGTATACTGAAGTACATGTAGTACAAAGATTTTTTTGGAGCCGCTCAAGCCTCAAAAGTCAGCAACCTTCAATTCCACTCACCTGTGACATGAATACTATTAAAGCAGATCGGATTAGTCAGAATATATGGGAGTTAAAATGTAGCTAAATGCCCTTCCTTTGAAACTGAACGATTTCATTCGCACATAATGGTTTTTTTCTCTTGCTACCCTACTGCATGTCCTCAATTGATTTAGAGTGGAATTTTTAATTTCCATCCAAAGCACCGTCCCCACCCCTCATTCAATGCCAGTACCTTCGGAAAAGTACTAGAGGTGACACGATGGGATGAATCTACTATATACAATATGGGTACGCCTACGATCTTGCCCTTCTTCACTCGGAAGTAGAAAATACATTTACTGCAGATATGGCCCTACTTGCAGCATATCTCAAGACCTGGAGACTCAAGCTGAGTGAAGCCAAGGCCACCGCTACTGCCTTCCATCTTAACACCAATGAAGCACCTCTGCCATACAATCCTACACCAACTTACCTGGGAGTGAAGCTTGATCCGCAGCTTACTTATCGGCAGCATCTCGAGTCAGTATGTGCAAAGATATCTTCGAGGAATAACCTCCTGTGCCGCCTTGCTGGATCTTCATGGGGTGCTAGCCCATCCACTCAATGCACCATCGCCCTGGCTCTGGTCTACAGTGCTGCTGAATATGCCGCCCCAGCATGGTGCAATAGCTCTCACAGCTGGCCACAGCTGAGAACCATTACTGGCTGCCTTCGTCGCACTCCATCTGAGTTTCTACCAGTGCTTTCAGGCATTGCACCTGCAGTGCTTTGGAGAGAACATCACGCGTGCATGCACACAAACTGGTGAATAGGGCTCTGTTGGACAACAAGCAACTGCTGCATAATACTGTCAAAGAATCACATCAGCTCGGCAGACAGAGACTACACTGCTAAACTCTCCAGCTCCCCACTCAACATCTTACAGACATGGAACACTGCCTGGCTAGATACCCCAAGACCAGACCAATTCACTATCACACCTATGAAAGAACTCCCACCTGGTAGCAATCTTCCACGTAAGGAACGGGTCACCCTGAACACGATGCGCACAGGATTGGGTTGTTTCAACAGTGCCCTACCTTTTGTCCACCGGTGGATATTGACTTCTCAAACCCCAAGCAATCAACAGTGAGCTGGCTCCACCAAATTCAACACATTTAGCTGCTACCTCATATGCAAGACTGTAAAGAAAAAGATGGTTCTTGAGGAATACCAGTGTATAAAAGTGCAATTATTTGAGTACACAGCATGCAGTACAAATTGCTACATAGAACTTCACAATACTACTGTGCCTGTACACAAATTGCCTACACACTGGCCATTTTTTCGTAATTGATGAACCTTGCAATGGCCATTGCACTTTCTTACCTACTTTACTAATTTGTTCAACAATAAATCATGTAATGATATGCCACCTGGACTATGCAAATTCCAACCACATAATAGAGCTCTCTCTCTTGGTGCCATATCCTCGACTTAGGCGATCATGTTGTGCCACATTTCTCTGTCGTTTGCTATCCTTACTAGCTTCCATTCCTTGATCTTCACACCTCTTTCCTGAATCCATTCAACTAAGCTAGACATCCAAGTAAATCTTCCCCTACTCCTTTTCCCTCTTTCCTGTTAATGCCAAGTTCTCCAGACCTCCTTTCTGTAACACGTCTCAAAAATGTCATCTGTCTAATCCTAATATCCTTCAATAATTTCCTGCTCACTTCAGCTCATATTTATCTGTCCATTGAATTCTCATCATTCTCCTCAGAAACCACTCGTCACAACTCTCCAATCTTCATAGGTCAGCTGTTATTGACCATGCTTCACTTCCATACATTAATACAGGATAGACGTAGCAGTTCAGTACCTGGTTTTCATATTCAACATGAAGCTCCTCAAGATGTTTTCTAATTTTCAAAATGCAGATTTTGCAAGAGCGATCCTTCTTTTGATCTCCTTTGCACATCTAACATCCTCTGTTACTGTACTCCCAAGACATTTAAAAGATTGCACTTGCTGTATTACCTGCTCTCCTATTCTAAGGTCACATGCTGGATACTCCTTTTTAGATACAACCAAACATTCCTTAGCTTCATGCCATTGCACCCATCTATCCCCATATTAATTTCTTTCACCAATCCCATGCTTTCCTACTGTATTACCATCCTGTCCGTTGTCAACTTTTCCATTCAGATCTCCCATGATAACAATTATTTCATCCGATTTACATTGGAATTTGGCCTCCTCTAATTTTGCATAGAAGTTGTCAATTCTTCCTCTGTACTGTCAGCACCACTACAATAGAGATATTGAAAGGTTGTCCTTGCAGCTTGGCCAGCAAGGGCGTAACAGGGGTTACATGTCAGAGGGGGGAAATTCCCAGGCAGATTTTTCTGGTTTGAGGTGATTTTGAGGCAGATTTCCCAGTGAGCAGGCAAAAAAGGGCTGATTTAGCAGGATTTTCCATTTTTTTCCCTCGGTCAAAGCTCTCTGGGGTGCCAACCTGCATCCCCCCAACACCTTTTTTCATGCTTATACTCAACTATTCTAAATTCACCATTATTTGGCCATCTTGTTTCATTTATCCTAACAATGTTAATGCTCAGTCATCATTTCCTGTTTGACATTTTTCAGTTTGCCACTTCGATATAGAGTCCTCATATTCCATGTTCCCAGTCTGATGGTTCTTCTATTGCAGACCGTAGCTCGATGACGGTCGGGATCCACCTGTCGCACATGAAAAACCCTACTCATGTTTACCAACCTAGAGTACCAAGTAGTTTCAAATCAACCTATCAGATAGCAAGACTAGTTAATGACATGGAGACAGCCTTCCAGAAGAAGCAGAAATTTGAAACAGTCTTCATAGATATAACTGCTGTGTATGATACAGTCTGGCATCGAGGTCTCTACTTCAAGCTACTCAAAATCTTACCTGATGTCAAGCTTATCAAGTTCATAATGCTGCTCATCCAAGACAGATCTTTCGTCCTGGAGACATCGAATGAGCAATGCAATAGAAAGCGAAAACTTCAGAATGGTGTCCCACAAGGCTCTGTCCCGACACCCATTTTTTTCAATATTTACATCTCCGATATGCCAAAGGGAGTACTCCTACGCAGACGTTACGGCACTTGGAATAGCTGCCGATTCCTTTAAGGCCTTAGAAATAGTGTTGCAGAATGACCTAATCACTGTAAGCCCATTCTTCCACTGGTGGAACTTGAAACTCAGCAAAACCTTGGCATCATAATGGACCGCAGCCTTACTTTCAACACACCAAGGCAGTCGCTGCCAAGAAGCAGTCTCATGTCAATCTCCTCAGAAGGCTCGCAGGAAGTGGATGGGGTGCATCTTTTGACACTTTACATACATCAACTGTTTGCTTTTGCATACTCAACTGCTGAATTTGCTGCACCAGTATGGAGTCGCGGTGTACACTCACACAAGATTGATGTAATTTTGAATAATGCAATGAGACTTGTTAGTGGTAGCCTTTGGCAATGCCTGTCAAATATCTTCCAATTCTGTCTGGTATAGCTCCTGCAAACCTTAGGAGGAACTTTCAGATGATCAAGCTCACCAAGAAGTGTGATGAACCTGGTAGCCTAAACCCCTACCAACACCCTTTGAGGACCAGAGAATTATACAGAATCACTTTGCTACCCAATCCATGACAGTGTAGTCGCAGTATCCCTACCGATCATCCTGGATCAATGACAGATGGTTTGAGCAATGGTCATCCTCTACCTTGAACCTAAAACAGTTTGTGGACAGTCCACCTAGCAAGCCAAAGGCTGTGACCTTTATAGGAAAGCACTGGCATTGGCCGTACAAAGCACTTCCTTCACAAGATCGGTGTAGAACTTTCACCAAACTGCGATTGCGGAGAGCCACAAAGCATTAGCCACATCGTAGATGACTGTAAGGTCTACAAGTCCCCAAGAGGAATCCTAAGCCTGATCAACCTGGACGATGAAAGTATCAGCTGGTCAAAGACAGATCTTCCACTGAGATTTTTGGACTTACACGAACGAACAAACGAACTGTGGGGAGTGAAAAAAAACATCTTTCTAGTAGGGCGAATTAAAAACTGCTGGCTTCCATTCATATTACACCAAGTTCAATATTACTCTCAAAATTATGGAATACCTTACAGCTCAGTGAATTATCAGCTCTGTTCAACTTTTCAACATGGGTAGATGCGATGTTTTATAAGACTGGTATTTCTTATCCCTTTGGTTTTTAGAAGCGTAACTTCAATTTTACTTATTTAGGAAGTTTGTTTTTGTTTATATCTGAAAGTAAAACAGGCAGAGTGTATCTATTTGACAAACATCTTGTGAATTTTTATTAAAATTTTGATGAGATAAAGATATGGTGGTTCTGCCAATGTGTCAAATCTAATTATTCAAAAGTGTGTGATATCAGTATGTGAATTAGAGAATAAAAGATAGGATTTTTTGTTTTGCCTATCTAATATTGTGTCATATTGGATGGGCAGTCCAATATTTTTAGTGACTATGATAAAAATATTGGACTGTCCAACCAATGACACGATATTGGATATGCAAAACAACAAAACCTATCTTTTATTCTTATTTAGTTTATTTTTTATTTCAATAATATTGGCTAAATAGGCAAAAATACTCCACTTTAAAAAATGAACAATCCGTGTTAGCTGCGTGCACTGCGTAACCTTATACATGTGCACATAAACACTTGCACGACGACGCACTAGCTAATATGGTCTCATGTTAGACAGGACACAACCAATGATATTGCTCTTGGGAGGTGTGGTGAAGGTTGAATTAGTCAAATCATGGTCAAATGTAAGTAAAATGCACCTAAAGGGCAGGATTTTGAAGTGGAGTCAGTGAAGAGTTAGAGAAAGAAATCATATACCAACAGCAGTCCCTTGCTCATTTTGCAATTCAAATAAATCATTCTCCATGCTAAAGATGTAACAGACACATAACAAAGAACACATACAAACCTGCCTAGGGCAAGAAAAGTCATAATCTACCAACCTTAAAGGAGACCCCGTACCGCGATAATATTGTACAATTACTATATATATAATTATGACCAACTATCGAGTGGTTTCATCGAAAAACGGAAGTATATTAACCATAACAAAGTAAGCCATCAGTTCTGACCAGGCGTTATTTAAAACTTGCGCTGGTGTATAACTTTTATGCGATACGGTTTGCACGTTTGCGTCATACATGGCATAAGGAAACCACCTTATGAAAAGCCGTCACGTATGAAGGTGTATGACGCTACGGTGCCGTCAGTATCGCATAACCATCTACATATCCCAATATACACTAGCGGAATTTCAAATAGCGTGGATAGACAATGATTTAATTCATTTTAATTGTTAATATTATTCAGTTCTTCCATAGACCACTCGATATGTGTTTCCATAATTATTTTTACATAACGCTATATTGTAAAGAAGCTATTCTTAGCACGGGTTCTCCTTGAAAGGGTGCCCGAGAAGCTGTCAACATATCAGGTGTCCCTAAATTAAATTTACTGATTTTTTGCCTTGATGTAAAGCTATTCCATCAAAATATCCCCTCGTAAAGGATTAACTGAAAGGTTTCCTTGGTACAAAAATTGTTGAATTTCTAATTCGTATAGGACAAATATGAAATTCAGCCGTTTTACCATTGAACTAGTAAGCATATCATAATCACCTTTTTTCCTCTCTTTTAAGCATTTCTGTAGCCAATACAAGTAAGAATCTATTGGGTGTTTAATCTAAGTATAAATTACCTCATTATTACACAATATTTGGGTACACAAAATCTCTCGTTGCACCTTTAACTATACTGGGGATGAGTCAAGCTTTAACTTGTCTAGGTAGACAAGGAGGACTTTTTGAAAGTAGGATAATTTAATATCGTATACCGATAATAATTCAGTGGCGCAGGAACACCGTCCAATATGGACGTTTTCAGGCAGTCAATTAGAGAGTCAAATCATGAGGGGCACTATATTTCCAATGACGGACGTAAATTTGGCGTTTCTACCGCGCCGTTGGAATTACATTGGGGATCCCGATTCAAATTTCAAAATCGCTCTTTAATGACAATATGCTCTTTTGAGCATAATCATTCACAGTATAGTTTACGCATAATAACCAACACAACTGTGGCCAATCTCAAATTTTGAAATTGAGGCCGGCTTTAATGCTGAAAAATATAACTTACAAGAATAGCACCTTTACTTTTGGAAGTATTAGAAGCAAATTTTTCTGCCGACAATGGCCAACTGCCAAAATTAGGCATGAAATTGTAATTTCTGAACAATTCAAAACGTAAAGCTATATAAAAGTCCTTAGTGTCCTAACCTATTTTTTCCAACCTATTATGCCAATACAATTTTTTAGGCCCAAGCATGTTACCTCAAACCTCTGAGAATGTAGACACTCAACTCATTTTTCCTCATGACTTTTTAATGACACTCACAAGCATTACATGTAAGCAATAATTTATCATAGTATTGGAAAAAAAAACAATATCTTTGCATAACAAAAACAACACACATTCACCCTGTGTTTACATTACACATGGTTTAAAGTAAAAAAACAAGTCTTATAAAACCTTTTTTTGGTAAAGGACTCCATTAATTATATCCATTTTTGAAGGATGGTTAGTTGTAATTGAATATTTTGGAAAGTTTCGATTCAACAATTATGTTTCTTCAACAACGTTTGGACATATAAAACAATCTAAATTAATCATTTAAACTTTTGCATTCCCATAATGAATTATAGAGTGATTTAATGGCATCACACCAATGGAAGGAAGCATGTTCATCATGTGCTTGATACACATGGATATCTTAATTTGACAAGCTCACTGGCAGACGAGTAGCTATGGATAAATATTACCGCCCGCCCAAGCCCATTCCTACATAAACTTTACAACATGGAAAATGCACTTTCTCATTGATTTCGCCAGGTGACCCTCAGTTATAAAATGTTCAAAAGGTTTTCCATCACAAAGATCTACCACAATGTTATTTTGCACATTTTCAATATGGCGTCCAAAATAGCGTGGACTCTGGCATGTTCTTAGTTGCTATGACAAGTGTGATGTATTTAAAGTGTGATGTATTTAATACAGTAGTAATGGAATACTATTGATATGAAACTTTGACCTCGGTAGTCGCAAAACAGCATCTGCCAACTCACTCATTTTAATTATTGGTAATCAGCGATAATAAGCGTGTTTGTACTGATTCGAAATAAGTTACCAGGAACGACCCGGAAGGCTTTGCACACACATGTATGTCTACTTTCATTGCTGATGTCATCAAATCACTTAAAACGCATTATGGATATTGTGATATCAGTGAAATAAAATTGGACTACCAATGGGAATTACTCTTACTACATCACAACAAGGACACACCAGTCACTGGCAATTTTGTAAATTCATGGTTGTGTGCAAATATCTGACCCAATCGGATCCAGGCCAATGCTACTACAGCCACTGTCAAACTCCTGTACATCTCAGACATATGTTCACATTCCTGCCAAAATGGTGCACCATTGGGGTGCATGCAGACATGGCAAATGCAGTTGAGACAAGTGTCTTGGTGATTACTGAAGGATTTTGACAACAACTGTATGGGATATTGAATTCTAATAATTAACTAGCTTAGTCAAAATATCAGCTTTCAAATGTTGACTCTTTAATCATAAACTTGAACCTTTGTGAAAGGTGAACTTATTGGTCCATATTCCCCAAAGATGTTTAGCCAAATATTTCTCTTTGAAGTAGTCAGGCAGATAAGAATTTTTAGAATTATGGTAAAAGTAATCAATTTGTTAAGAGAAGAAATGGTCCACCTGTATTGACATTTTGTATGAAATTTAGCAGAGTGCTATTGCATACATTGTCTTTTAAGGGGAGTGAGAGTGATCTCTCCCCTACAGCTCTCTTTAAATGCATTTGATCACTTCTCTGCCGTTCTATTTAAGTGCTTTGTAGGAGAGTGACTTGTAACTCCTCTTGGAAGATCACTTTCGATGTACATTGCAGTGGTAACTGTTCTTAATTTCTTCTCTGAATCTACTCTCCTTAATTCAACATGCAGAGCTTTTAGGAGAGATCTGCCTCTTTTTAAGGCAATATCTGTATTACAACAAGAAAGTTCTCTCTTATCTATCCTATAAATTTGAATGTGAATTGTTTGCCAAAAGATTTGCTAAATACCTTTTGATAATAGAGTCCATCAAGTTTCACTGTTTTTATCATCTTATTGCCTACATTTCCATTTATCAATATTGGCAAGGTCGAATACGATTTGGTCACATGTTTTGTTTAAAAACAATCACAGACTATCATTTGGTAAGCAGGGTTGATTACATTCTTTTACAAGATCTACATCTAACATTTATTAAATGGGCTAGCCTGTATTTGAATCCATGGCTGGAGACTTGGATTAGGGGAGGTATGAAGTGACTTGATTGAATAAAGAGATATTGTTATCACTTGGAAATGCATTACCCAGAACTACTCAAGGTCCATGTTCTTGCCCACTATATAATGTCACATTCAGCAACATATCCCTTTGTTGGGCCAAAGGCACAGTATTAGTCCTTCCCAACTGTACCTCATACCCCACAAGATGGGAACCAAGATTTGAGGGAATAAACATGATACCTTGTTCAAAATTCAACACTGGATCAATTTACGTATATACGTATGCACGTATGTAGCGGCTCCCTTGCATCAGTTGCAGTACAATAATTTAAGATATTAAAAAGCAATTCTCTCTACCACTGTGTGAATGTGCAAATATTTATGTAATCATTCACACCCTCTCTCTGCCATTGAGAGAATGTGCAAATATTTATCATTCATAACACAATTGTGTAATTTTTTCAATAATATGAATTTTGACTGCGATCAAGTTACTATAATAGATTCAACCCATCATGTCACCGGAGGAAAAGTTTTGGACAATGTTGATTAGTTGGGAGAGGAGGCAGAATATGTGGCTCGATTCACCTGTTTCATGAATGAACTAAGATAATTTGGCCTTTCATGTTTACATAGAGTACAAAGACTTTTGTGTTCCTTCGCATCCAAAAACACGGGTGCTCAAAAGTCAGTAATGCATTCAACTCGCCTGTTACATTGAATACCATTAAAGCAAATATGATAAGTGATGTTTTGAGAGTTAATGTAGCTATAAATGTATTTACGTTGACTTGAATGATTTCATTAAGTACATGATTGATTTTTCAATAGATTTAGTATTGAATTTTAATTTCTGTCAACTGCACATCCCCCTCATTCAATGCCAATACCTTCGGAAAAGTACCAGAGGTGACACGATGGGTTGAATCTACTATAATAGTATAGTTACCAAAGGATGACGGCTGTGGCTCATTAGGCCCACAAATTGACACCACACATCACAGAAACTTGCATGTTGCACCCTGGATGTTGCATAAGTTGTGCATACTTGCTACACACATACCATGCATTTTTATGTAATGATACTATGCATGGACTACAGGCAGGTCAGAAGTCATAATTGGACAACGTTTGGACAAAGGTCTTTTTTTAACAAGCATTGATCGAATTGGAAACTGTGCTATTGACTGGTCTATTGAGTATCACTCTACAGACAGAATAGCAGAAGTAGCACTCAACTGGTGCCAGGTTGCTTATCCTTCATTCACTGCTGGGTGTACATCTTTAATGGAGCAGTTAAAATTCAGCGAACTACTCATATTATAAGGTTAATTTCTCTTTGTTTTTGTTAACCAAGCTAAATGATAACTGTTTTTTTGTTGTGTACCATAAAATTGCTTTAAACAGCTGCAACTTTTCTTAGAAAACAATGAAGAGAGGAGGATATTTGTTTAAAAAAAAAAAAAAAAAAAATGATTTCATTAAGTACATGATTGATTTTTCAATAGATTTAGTATTGAATTTTAATTTCTGTCAACTGCACATCCCCCTCATTCAATGCCAATACCTTCGGAAAAGTACCAGAGGTGACACGATGGGTTGAATCTACTATAATAGTATAGTTACCAAAGGATGACGGCTGTGGCTCATTAGGCCCACAAATTGACACCACACATCACAGAAACTTGCATGTTGCACCCTGGATGTTGCATAAGTTGTGTTGTTTTGCCACCATGGGTGATGATGGAATGAGACCGAAAGACAGAGAGAGAGAGAGAGAGAGAGAGAGAGACACAGAAAGAGTAAAAGCTGATCGAACTCAGAGAAGAGTGAGAGAGAGAGAGAGATATAGCCTGAAACTTTCAACAATTTTTTTTGGACAATCTGACAATGCAATCTTATACAACACTTGTTTAAAAGCAATTATCACGAACCCATTTCTCAACAGATCAAGAAGAATTCCCCAAAATTGGCGACATCTCATTGGTGATTAAAATTTGCTAACCATAACATTTGAAGAGCTTGAGATCCCTCAATCCAAGGACAAATTGAAATTTGTGATATTATTTTTTGAAGTAGATATTTTACTGGACATTTAATATAGCAACAACTAGTACTGGAATCGAACCAGTGACAGCAATGATTCAAAAGAATGGTGCAAGATTAAACCTTTTGTCACCACTAATGGCAAGTAGACCGTTTTTTCTTCAGAGAACAGGGCATGTGATAAGGGCATGTGATACAATCCTGCACCATAACTCCATCCAGTTGTGACAGCAATGATTCAAGAGTACGGTGCGAGATTAAACCTTTTGTCACCATTAATGGCAATTATAGTCATGGACAGAATAAGGCAACCAATTGCGCGTCTGACTTAATTTGACGGTGCAAAACAAATGTCGGCCGCGAAGAAAAATCTGTCAATATTTAAAGCTTATTGAAACAGAAAGTTTACTTCTGTGAATTATTGTGTTCGTGCGTCGAAAACCCGACTCAAATAGGACATGTTTTGACATTTTAAATCATGTTTTGTTCGAACTTGCCCCGCCCATACTACACATTCAAACCAATCACATTCCGCGCCGTGCTGATTGACAAACCTTGACATATGCGCAATTGGTCGGCTAATTCTGTCCTTGACTATAGACATTCTCTTCTTCAGAGAACAGGGCATGTGATGCAATCCTGCACCATACCTCCATCCAGTTGTGACAGCAATGATTCAAGAGTATGGTGCAAGATTAACCATTTGTCACCATTAATGGCAATTAGACCTGCTTTTCTTCAGAGAACAGGGCAAGTGATACAATCCTGCACCATAACTCCATCCAGTTGAGTCATTGACAGCAGCAATGTGGGAAGTTACAGCAACAAGTTGTTGATGGGAGTTTACAGCATCTATTCAGGTCCTCCTGTGGTAGGAGCTACAGCGCCAGCACCTTCCCTGTCGCCGGCCTTCTTTGTACCCGATAGAATATCGTCAATACGTAGCAAAAGCATAGCAGTCTGAAAAAGACGACACAGAAAAGATGCAGAAGGTTAAATGAAATGTCATAATTTGGCTCACTTTTTTTTCTATTTATTACTTTGTGGCAAAGTGTGGCAAAGTCATTTTTTCCTGACAACGGATTGCTATGCTGGTGGCTTACAAAAATACTGGTTTTATTCTCTAATTCACTTTACTTTCTTTTTCTGGTTTGGTCCAGTGAGTTTAAGATTACACCTGAGCAAATATTTTTATGTGAATTGAATTCTGCATAAACAAAAATGTTATCTCAGATGTGAAATGAGGCCATAGACACATAACCAAGTCTAAAACAATGTTCTCATTTTGTTATTTGATAATTTCAAGTTGGCTTAGTCAAATTTATCCTTGCTTAGTATTAACAATAGTTTTCTAGTCATTTTTGATATGCCCTTAACAAATAGAGAAGTTGTATCAAATTGGGTATTATATAAATGTCACATTGAAATTACTTAACATGCATATAGTTATTTCAGTTTTTATTTTTTTTTAATTGTTTCCATCGGTAATGTGAGGGTGCATATGGTCTAGTGGATAAAGCACCCAACCCACATGCCAAGGATTCCAAGTTCGAGTCCCGCTGTAGCCAACGTTTTGCACCCTTTAGTAAGGCCCTTGAGTAAGGCACTTAACCTCAACTACGCTGTATCCACATGTATAAATGGGTACTGGCATTATTCAATGTTGAGAAGGTAACAGACTCGCTGTAGCGGTGGTATAGCGATCCCCTACAGCAACATTATATGGAGGAGTCTGGCTCAATCACTTCGAAAGAGACAGACACTCCATTCCTGTATACACAGGTCTGTTCCCTTTACTTTTTTTTTTATATCAGTACAAGGTGGAATAATGAATGAAAAAAAAATGTGGAATTGAGTATTTTTTCAATTTGTTTCCATTCATTCTCCTTTCAAATCTCTCCTACACCCCCTTTTCTTTTCTGGTGCCATTCTGGATTTCATGGGAATGGACAAAATTATTTTACTTGAACAAACAAATTCTGCAACATCCTTAAGAACAAACGGTAGATGCATGTGTCAATGGATTCCATTACGAGTTGTTGAAGAAAAACAAACACAATCAAATTAATTGAGATTAAAACCACAAACCCACAAATTAAAGCATGCAACCCAACTAAAGTGACTTGTACTTCAGATACCACATTCCCAGTAAGAAAACATAACATCGTAAGCAGATTCATAATTCTGGTCAGTTGGATTAGTGACTCAGGTCATTGCCTTCCATAAATGGGCCATTCCAGTTAAACACCATACTCCCCTGTAAATGTACCTAAATCTCCCATAGAAGGAGTGTGTATTTTAAAAGAAGTTGTCCAATGTATTATTCAAATTTGAAATCTGTTATCCCCTGTGAAAGATTTAAAAAAGGAGAACCCACACTAAGAACAATGTACAATATGTTATAAAATAATTATTGAACCCATATCAAGTGGTTTCATGGAAAAACCTATTATATTAACCATAAAAAAATAAAAACATATGGTTTGACCATGTGCTATTTAAAATTTGCACTAGTGTATACTGTGTTATGGCGACCAGTGGCGGATACAGGATTTTTGGAACGAGGGGGTGTGGAATTGGCTGCCAATAACATAACTACTTTAATAGTGTCCGGCAGACTCTTCGTTTACGAAAATGCGATTTTGGGCAATTTCGCATATTGTGCGCACTGATTACGAATCGTATTTCCCGCGCCAAGCAATCCACGTTGAATATAGCCGAGGCCGGGTAATTGCGCGTCTCATGATGTTCAAATTTCGTAAGTGGAAAATATAATAATATCAATTATGATAACGAAAATAAAACGTCACCCAACCAAGATGAAAAACGTAAACAAATCTTAAATTTTAGGATAGGTAGTTTTAACACCTGACCCATTTTTTTCTTGTACTAAAAGGTTTTTTTCTCTTCCTCCTATGAGGGGGCGTGCGCCGAGCACGCCCCTATGTAGATCCGCCAATGGCGACATAAGTGTCATACAGGTTACAGGAAATACATGTTGTGAGGGTGTCGTGCGTGAAAGGAGATGATGCTACTGTGCTTGTAACAGGTTACACACTAGCGCAAATTTTAAATAACGCATGGTACTAGATGTTTTAATTTTATTTATAGTTAATTCTGTTTTTTAATGAAACCACTCGATATGTGCTCAATAATTTTTTTATAGTGTTTATTGTATAATTTTATTCTTAGTATGTATTCGTTCACCTTTAATCAATCTTCCATAAGAACGGGTGGATTTCAATGTAGTTTATCCACTCGCCTATTATTTAAAATCCACACCTTTGTGAATTGTAAAGGACCTTATCTAATTTTACAGAGGATGGGGAATTTTAAAGGAATAGCATATACAAAATCAACACATTAGCAATCCTGCAACATTTCTCATTATTCTTAAGTTGCTCTTTGAAATCTATGCTTTTCCAATGAAATCATCCACGTAATCATTTCCAGCAGTATCGTCTCAGATCAGTACATTATGTAACAGGTTGATAGAGCAATTTTATTTAGACAATCTCTCTCCCAACTTCATTTACATGCAAGCACACAAAATTTCCACTGGAACGTGTCATCATGACCTGACGTCTACAGTTGCTCAAAAAAGTTAAGACTTAGAAATGTCACGACAAATCGTGTTCCTGTATTAAACCGTCTATTACAAAATCCCTTTCACTTGCTCAAATTCTCATATGCTCATATTTTAACCAGTAACATCGTACTTTCAAAGCTAATACCATCGTCAAAAACCCCTCGGCTTGGACACTTGAACCCACGGCAGAGTTTTTATCACCAACAAATTTGACACTCCCCAAGTGGTGATCAAACCCTAAAAATACCCAATTTGGGAATCGTGGTTTTTGCCAGATAAGCATAACAAAAAAACCTCTTTCTCTGGTTAAAACCCTTTTTTTGTATTGCCTTTTAATTCCCCTCATGAATAGTTGATCACTTTCCGCATAATAAAACCCATCCACAATTGACATTTTTTCCCCCGGTTGATATGCAGAGCAAACACCCAGAAAATGGTAATTTCAGCAACCATCCCTTGCAGGTAACCCACCAATCCTTGGACTTTAAGAGAGCCTCAAATCAATACCCTTTTGCAAAGGGCAATGTATACCCAGGTACCCCCATAAACCACCCACCGCCTAGGCCGGGAATCTCCCATCTAGTCGGGGGCGGCTGTATGTATTGCTCAAGTCTGCTTGACTTCTCCTAGGAACTTGCAACCCAGAGGAAGGCAGTAAGACTGCTACATTCAATAATCTTCAAGACATCTCGTAGGTGGGAGGTAATTTTTTGAGGGCTGTAACACCAATCTTCCCATTGTGTTTTCCTGTACTTTACATTTTGCTTTCACCTTCAACATATACCTATATATTTCATTTTGGTATAAACTCGCTGGCTTTTAACTTGTCAATCTCTCTTGTTTTGACCATACATTTTAATTTCCTATGGAAGATTTGGGGGTAACTTGCTTGATTACCCTGGTTGGTGCACACACAGGGGAAAACTGGGCTGTATAACAGGTCAATGCACAAAACAGTGGGAAATCATTGGCAAAAAGATTCTTGGGTTTTTTAGTATAGACATGAATATAATACAGCCTAAGTGGCCAAGTGTCCAGTCTTTGATGCTTTGATTGTCCACTCTGTCGATGTCATTTGTCAATTTTTTCCTATTAAGGTTTTCCATTGCTGTGTGAATTTTAATGGCAGGAATTTCTGGAGAAATGTAATAGATCTCTACAAATGTTTGAAGGAGTATTTTAGGAGTCCTTTTTTCGTCTTTTATAAGTGCCCCGGTGTCCCATCGTTTGATGGCTGTTTTATATCAATTTGTCCATTTCCTAATTAGGTTTTCTCAGTTACTGTATGAATTGTAATGGCGAAAATTTCTGGGAGAATGCGCATAGAATCGCGTACAAATGTTTAGAGTATTGGGTTCTTTTCTCATCTTTAATTTCCCATGATGATAAATGGAATAAAAGAATGATGGTTAAAAGTGACGGATGCTGCGACAGTGACTAGCTGGCGAGAAAAATAGAGCCCCCCCGCCCTCACCTAAATCACTCAGTAACAGCACAGCATCGTCCAATGGGAAAACGGCAGAGGTCTCCGGCGTCCCTCGTCTGCTGATTGCCAGGATGCGTTTCTCTTCTTTCTTCTCCGCCGCACAAATGCGTACCACAAAGAGATTACCTACGCAATCAGGGGAAGAGAGAAGCGGGACAAGGATCGTCAAAATAGCGCAATAATTAGGTTGATTCTACAAATCAAGAACAAATATATAGGGGAATGATTTGATTCATCATACAAGCCAAAAATACGCGTAATCTTCCCGACTACGCGCCACTCCACTCTAAACATCGTTTACAAGGGAAACAAGTCAGGTGTCATCATGCGTCGACGTCCATGTCCGTCGCTGGTTCTATGGGCTAGTGGCGATGCAACAGCGTACACCAAAGTCCACAGTTATTTCCTAAACTTAGATTAATTTTTAAAAGATTCTAAGAAAAGAGAAGCAGAAAAGGTTGAGTAGGAGAGACCCGTAGGCGTTAGGCATTACAGTATCATGGTGATTCCAGTTCACATATACAAATTCAAAAGCTATGATTGTCATGAATTGATGTCGATTCAATGTCAGGTCAGTCAATTAATGTTCCCTGTCCTCATGGTTCATATAAGCAATCATTAAAAACTAAAGGTCCATTCATTACTTAAAAAATGGATCAACAATCTTTTTGGACTCACCGTAGCAAATTACAATAAAACTTTTGGGTGCATTGCAGTGCAGTATAATGGACCTAATGGAAAAATCACAGTTACACATGATTTTTTTTGTGGAGGCTTCAGTAAATCAATAATGCTACAAACTGACCTCTTGATAAAATTGTTCATTCACTGAAGATGGATGGTCATGCTAAACCACGGACCGTGAATCGAAACATTTTACAAATTGTCACCGTGCAATTGAATTCTATCGTTATCAGATAATCAAAAATGGTGTGTTTGCCATGACTGAGTGTAAATATACTTTAGAAATATATGTCATTTTGTCCAAACATATTTCGCTGTGGCATTATTTGTATCGTGATCATTGTCATCATTTACTACTCGTTAGCAGGTGGTGTCATCTGATGTCCAATGGCCTAGATAGCCAATGCATGAAACAACTCTCATAAGGGCAAGGTGAACTTTGCCGTAAGGTTCGTTTCATTTATCATCATCATCATATCTGGAAGGGCAAGGACATCAAGTTCTAAATATTTTAAGTGGAAATTGGACACCTTTGAGCTGGAAGCAATATGCTCTCAGGTGCATTAGGTCATTTCTCAGATGTTGGGGTTCTGTCTGACACTTTCCATAATCTATGACGCTCAAAACCTGCATGGTATGGTCAGTAGCAGCAGGTACAGGTCTAGCAGCCCTACTGTATACAGGCTGACTCAAGAAGAAATCTACTAATTTTTTATTGTGTTTTACTCAAATGTCTGTAAGAATTCCTTGTAAACTAAAGATGCGTTAACACTTAAGTGACCAGGGGAGGTTCCTATGGACCCCCAAAATTGTTTTTGCGCTGGCTTGCTTTCCGTGGGATTTGGTACGATTTGTTGGAATTGTCTGCTTGTAACTGCGCTTATTTTCATGACCAAAAAAATTAAAATCGCCAAGCCGTTTGAATTAGGTAATTAGTGGGGGTCACATGGAACCCCCTTGGGCACTAATGACAAAATACAGTTTACAATGATTTTTGTGGGATTATAAATTCAATCATGCTCCAAACTGAACTTGATAAAATGTCATCATTCACTGATGAAGCAGGGTATGGTCATGCTAAACCAAGGACGTTGTGAACGAACTTTTACCAATGTACAGTGCAATTTTAATTCTATCGTGATCAGCTATCAAAAAAATGGTTGTGTTGACTATGACTGAAGTGTAAATATACGTAGAAATATTATGTCAGTCTGTCCAAAACAGATTCGCTTGGGCATTTTTGGTATCGTGATCATTGTCATCATTTTACTACTCGCTTAGCAGGTGGTTTCATCTGATTTCAATGGCCTAGATAGCCAATGAAAAACTCTTCATAAGGGCAAGGTGACTTTGCCTTAAGGTTCGTTCTTATCATCATCATCATCTCTGGAAGGGCAAGGAATCACACAGTTCAAATTATTTAAGTTGGAATTGCACCTTTGAGATGAAAGCAATATGCTCTCAGGGGAATAGGTCATTTCTCAGATGTTGGGTCTGAAACTTTCCTTATAATCTATTGACGCTCAAAACATGCATGTTTACTGGTGCGAGTAGCAGGTTTACAGTCTAGCCGGCCCACTGTATACAGGCGACTCAAGAAGAAGAAATCTACTAATTTTTTATTGTACAGTTTACTCAAATGTCTGTAAGGAATTCCGTGGCACTAAATATGCGTTAACACTAAGTGACCAAGGGGAGGTTCTATGGCCCCCAAAATGTTTTTGCGCTGGCTGCTTTACGCGTGGGATTTTTGCTACGAATTTTGTAATGTATGACTTTTACCTGCGTTTTTTCATACCAAAAAAATTAAAATCGCCAGCCGTTAATGAGTTTTAAAAAATTTAAAGTGGGGGTCCCAGGAACCCCCACTTGGGCACTAAGGAAGTATCTGAGAATATTTTTAATTATCAAAGAACCAAACTATGTTTTTTTTTGCTGATAATGTTCACATTACATGTAAGTAAACAATTATTATTAAAATTAAAAATAATAATCCCTTATGTGCTGAAAACCAACGATTTCGTCATGGACGTGCGAAAACCGTTCCTGTACCACAAACGCCTTTGGGAAAATAGACCGCGTATTTGCACACCACCCGTTCGTAAAAATACAGGATCCTAGAACTGCAGGTTTGTGTTCCGTTAAATATATGTAATGTGGGTCTTCTAGAAATAGAATAACATAAAGGCTAATGAAAATTCCGTCTTTTTGTCCAATTTTTGCAGTTGTTTTGCAACAATGTTTGCCCTAATTTGCAGCCCGAATACCAAATTTCATTTGTTACCTTGCTGATTGCGGGTTGTCGTATGACCCTTCACTTGTGGTTTAAATTTTTGTTGCAAAAAAAATTCCTCCGGAAAGTGGTTTCCTGTGTGTGGTCCCATGGAAACCCCTTGGGCACCAATGGGTGCACAAACCCCTTGGTCACTTAGTGTTAAAAGAGAAGATTCTGAATGTCTAAATTACAAAGTCGAATTTTCTCAGCCAAACGAGGTATAAACCTCAATTTGAATAAAACCACTTTTTCCTGTCTGTACACATCTTGGTAACTTGCATCGAGTTTCTATTTATCATCACAATAATCATAACAAGAAAGCCTCCCTTGGTTTGCCGCACACTTCATCAATGTCAAATGAAAGTTTTAAAACTATCTCATACTCAAATTCCTCAATCAGAGTGAAATTTTTAAATACTGATATATTAAAAAAACACTTCCTCTTGGGTAGACCTCTCTTGAAAAAACTTCATTGCATGTTTTGCAGTCTAGAACAAACATAATTGCTGAAACCATGTTGTGTGAAAAAAGTCTATTAAATGCTGCTTGTATCATAGAAAGATGAAGGAATTATCATGATTTATGGTTGAGTATAACCGGGGTTTAACACTTTGCTCCAAAATGGGTTTTTGGGTTACAAATGTACAACAACAATTTTCTAAAAAAAATAGAGGTCTTAGGTGACAGTGGTAAGATGTTCAAACATATGGGGTCTTTGGTGAATTCAAGAACTAGTGGGGCCCCTGGGTGACAATGATGCTAAAAATGGGGGCATTAACAGCCTTATATAGACTGTGGGTCACCTTAAAATTCTGAGTCTCCCCCGTAAGTATAAACCCAAATTTTGAATTTTGACCATAAAAGTTGTAACTAATGATCGGGTCTAACCATAGCTTTACTTGAATTGGTGAAACAGAATATAGCTTTGGTGATCCAAATGCCGCGCAAAAGGGGGGAGGAAAGAGGTAACGTCATATCCCATTAAATTTTTTAACCTCTCTCTCCACATCTTATAAGGTTTTTTTGTTTTGTTTTGGATACCTAATGATTTGTGTCCAGGCATGGCAAGGGATACAATCATACATTTACAATAATGCTGGAGAAGCATTATTGTAAAGACAAGCTAGTGAAATGAAATGCTGATTTTCTGAATCTATACATCAAAAGCAACAGTAACGGTCTGACAAGTTCATTAAACTCTTCATGACCTTACTTTGTGTAGAAATGAAACACCAGTTTCTCAACTTAATTTGGGAGCCATCCATTGCATAGACACTTATCTAGTCCTTATCTTCCAATTCATAAACAACCACTTTATATCTCAGCCAAAAATGGAGAGTACAAATATTTTGAAAGGTCATAGTGATACTAATTAAAGCAAAATTTATCTAACGAACTGAAAGAAAAAAAAAATTATCTAACCAACGGTGGCAGGTACGGTGGCCTTCAAGAGGGTTTACTGAGTCAATCCCACAATGCAACAGTTTTAGGAAATTTCATCTCAATAGGGTCATGTGATTCCACAAAAATCCTATTCTTAAAGGGGGATGGCCCGATTAAGTAGATGAAGTTTTCATCTTGATAGAACAGACTTCACCCAAAAACTCCATTTGTAAATTTTTGTGCCGATATTTTAATCCGTTTTGATGTGAGACCTAAAAACGTGATTTTATAAGCCCCATAGAGTGCTGTGTAAAATTAATATTGGTCGACCAAAATGGGGCATATTTTCGGTCATAACTTCCAAACTAAACATCCTTTAGCCCTAAGATTTCACAGGGTAAATGAGAAAAAAAGTAGCTTTCTTCTGATACCAAAATTTGGACCACTTCCGGTAAAATTTGGGGTCCCTGGGGACAAGGCTATTAGCGATCGGGCCATGGACCTTTAACACATAAAACCCTGACTTTTGCACTCATTTTAGCCCACAAAGTGTTAGTACTTAGGGATTTTTTTAGCATTCTCATGAAATTTCGGAACACAATACAGTATAAGCACATTGCAATGTATTATGGTATTGATTCAAAAATATCCTCTGGTGGCCTACTTTCAAAATAAGAAATAAGATTTCAACTTTCACCCTCTTATTGGCTATTTTATTTCTATAACTCAATTTTTTTGCAAGTTTACAATGTTTACCTATTTACTATTTAAAAAGCTAATGCCTGTGTCAAAATTAACATTTTTCAACATATTACAGCTTAACAGTTGGTTTATGTTGTAAAGTTTATGGTGTCGTAGTCAAATACTAATTATTCATCATCATCAATCAGATCAGTGCAGCATATGACACCGTGTGGCACCAGGGCTTGACACTCAAGCTTCTCCCGGATCGTCACCACGTAAATTCATATGTAACATGCTTTCAAACCGTAGCTTTGATCTTAAGACCAGTGATTGGCAAAGCAATCGACTGCATCGTCTGAGGAGCAGAGTCCCACAAGGACTGTCTTGGCTCCCAGGCTGTTCAACTTGTATATCAGCGACTTACCTCAAACAACATTTAGACAATATGGCTACGCCGGACGATCGGCCCTTCTTCACTCTGACAGAAGCGGGACTGAAGTTGAAAGTACATAATACTACAGATATGGCCCTTTACTTGCAGACATATCTCAAGACCTGGAGATTCAAGCTGAGTGAAGCTAGACTGCATTTCATCTTCACACCGAAAGAGGCTCATCGGCCCAGCTCAAATCAAACTAAATGGAGCGCCTCTGCCATACAGTCCTACACCAACTTATCTGGGAGTGAACTGTCGGCAGACCTTACTTATCGGCAGATCTTGAGTCAGCATGTGCAAAGGTATCTTTGAGGAATAACCTCCTGTCACTGCTGGATCTTCATGGGTTGCTGTACATCACTTATAGCACCACGCCCTGGATCGGGTTGCGTTCCTTCGGTATGCCACCGGTAGACACCACACACAATAGAGGTTCTACAACTTAAAATCCCTGATTGGCACCCACAGTCATCTGCATTAAAATATACTGTATAGTGGGACATTTTTTGCACATTTTTGTGCTTTTTGTGTGAAAACAAACGTCATTAAGAGTTCAAAGATAAAATTTAAAATTAAAACTTAAAAAAAAATGTACATGTAAAGTACTACAATGTATTTGATGAACTGATGACTTGCTGAAAGATACGTTTTAATTGGGCACAGGTGTCTTGTGTCTTTGGGTGACATATGACTATTTTTTATTGTTTTGTATTCTTGAAGATCTATTGTTGAAGAAATGTATATTGCAAGTTAGTTTCGAATGTTTGAAATTGAAAATTACATAAATGGAAAACAATTGAACTCTCAAAATGTTAGTATTCTATACCCCTTAAAAATCACAAAAATTAACCAAACCTTATGGAAATTTTGTGGTGTGGCCATGAACATCTGTTAATTTTCAGTATTAACATGTTTAATCCAGACAAATGTAATCATAAAATCCATCAATACATTTCACATTAGCTTCCAAATTGTTGCTAATGATGACATTGTTGGGACTTACCGACCAAGGAATAACATGCATGTGTTGTTTATGCTAGTATGATCAAATAGCTTGGTAGCACAACATAATAGTTATTATTAAAAAAATGACAAAAATAATAAGAAACACGTGTTGTATCTGAGTAGGAATTATTATGTTAATGTAATTAGAATTTCAGAAGTTCATATAATGATTTTATGCATTATTCAATGCCAGTTCAACGACACAGCAGTCAATGAAACCCATCCATAATTCACTACATGTACAATTGCTTAAACCCTAACACACAGGGAATCTATCTATACGTACAAAAACCACCTACTTTTTATTGGTCTACTACTGGAACTACACATTGGACAAAAACCACCTACTTTTTATTGGTCTACTACTGGAACTCCTGTAGAAATCTTTTGCTTGTTATGAGGAACGATTATTACAAAAAAATTCAAGTATTTCTGATTTTAATGGTGTTGAAATTTCTGAGATACTTTAACAAGACTTAGGTTGCCTAGTATAGCTGGTCAGATATTTGAATGTTCAAAAATGCTTTTGCTGGTTGTCTTGCTAAGTGGTAGAATGATCTAAGTTGACTTGGGGCCGAGTTGACCAAGGCCATGTTAGATCGAATTCAACATATGCCCTACCAATTTTGAGTAATATGACGATGTCATGACACTGAGCAATTTAGAGCTATCGATAAGGGTGAAAAATGTTTGAAATTACATTCTTTCAATCCCCATATTGAATACAGTACTACTATAGCATTGGCCTTTTCGACTGCGTTCGTACACTATAGCATACCACAGCGGCTAAGCTTTCCAACTATGTAATTCGTCAGCCCAAAATGTGAATCCTATTCATATAGCACAACATTCAACTGCATTCGTACACTGCACTATTAAAGCATAGCACAGTGGACAAGCTTTTTGACTGCATACTTTGCCGAACATATTCTTTGGTTTAGCTGAACATGTTCATTGGTTTAAAAAAACTTGCTATTCCCTGTAATATTGAAGAGGTAGTGTGGAACAAGTTGCAAAATAAAGCACCCATAATGACACCCAACTAACCGGCACATTTCTAGCTATTTCTCAATGGGCTCATTGAACGATTTGAAATGAAATTCAGACTAAAAATTACCACACAGGCAACACCTTTCACAACGGCGTGTGAGTGACGGATGGAGAGAGTCGGTTACGCATTCAGTGAGTCAGTTACACAAAGTCGGTGAGTCAGTTACACAAAGTCGGTGAGTCAGTTACACACAGTGACGGGAAGGCCAAATTTTAACATAGCATCCGGTGAAATGTATTTTCTTATGCGATTTGCGATTTTAAGGTACAATACCCCTTCTCTAAAATAAATTGGTACTTTAAATTTGGTTTTTTTTTAATGCATAGCACTCTGATCTCAGAAATTGAAGGGGGGAAAATGTTTTTTTGTTTTTTTTACATTTCAAGAATTGTTTTCTCATTTATGGCCAAAAATCTGCAAATCAGGATATTTCTGGAAAAATTACATCTCTGCTTAAAGTGGGTGACCCAATCTTCAACAATATTTGTTTGTAATTATTTTGTAAACTACCATCAGACCTACAGAGGGCATACACCCCAATTCAATGCCTTAATACTCATTTATGCAACTATTAACATACCCTCAGCCATAGTACAATGACATACACTCATTTATCGCAGCTGTATATCATTAGGGGAATTCCCCAAGACTTTGCGCATTTAAAAAGGCTTACATAACACAACTAGAATTTCGCGTTTCTCGGCTTTCGCGCTCGCTATATTAAAATATAAGCTGTGGGCTGCTCAGCCTATTTCAACTTGACCTCACATGACCTTAGCATGTGACCTTTGACCTCATCAGCAGAAGAGGGATCCCATGTTGCATATATGACACAAGTTTGGTTCGAATTGAACTTCAACTTTTCAATTGAGGTTAATTTAAAAAAAACATTTTAGTGGCACACACATCCACACACACATACATACACACAACAGATTGCTAAGTGGTCCTGCCAGCTATGCTAGCGGCCCACAAAAATATAAAATTGGTCTATTCAGATTCCTTAATATACAATAGTTCAGCCAAAATAAATTTCAGGTCATACTAACCATAAAGATGAAGAGGGAATAATAATAAAAAATATTTGCCCCAAAACTACTTTTCATTTGTGAATTATTACTTTTATCACCAGGTATTTTTACAATGGGAGCGAAGCAATATTAGTTTGCCATTTGATGAATAGCAGCGCACAAAAGCCTGGGTAATATCCCAGTCTCCATTGCATAATTTATTGAACCATCATATAAGCCTGTGCTGTATTGACAGATCAAAGAAATGCAACCCATATACGCCCAGGGGGTGTCAGACATCTAGGGTAATTACTGGCGCTGCGCCGTTTCTTATCGAGTGGCGTGAGACGACAACGCAGCGGGATGCAAACGGGAAAGTACCGCCGACATTCTAAATGCTGTTGAATATCAACATATATACGTTGCATAGATGAATAACATTGAGTAAAAGTGGATGAGGGAAAGAAAAGGGGATTTCCCCTTTCTCCAGGATCCCTATAGCGCCACAAATGTCTATTACTCCTCGTTACTGCATGCGTGCAAAGTGCATGCAACTAGATGGAAGTAATACAGACACAATTGTTTTGAAAGTAATATTATATGGATGCTATGTGATTGCCTCAACAAGGCAGATTGATTTATTCCATAGCTTGTAGTTATGTAATAACTACCAGAGAAGTTACAAGGTAAACATTGAGGCAGCAATTTTCAAATTGACATAAGGTCTCTGTTGCATGCAACTTGCATGCAAGCATCAAGTACACTGCTCAAATATGATGCATTTTGCAATAGTCACAGTTGCCCTTTTGTGACTATCTCAAAAAGGTTGTTGACACCTTTTGTTTCTTGCCGATAAACTGCAGAATCTTTGCAAAGTGTTAGCAAGAGCTGCAGTGAAGTAATTTTACAGGACCGAGCTGATTTCATTGAACAATATATTGATTTGGGAAACTGAGAAGTCATAATATATGCTATAATAATCTTTTAACCTGTTAAGTATGTAATATTGTGTTCAATTGGTGTAAAACAGGCTTTGCTCTTCTCTTGCATAACATAATTTTGCTCCCAATAACAGAAAAAGGTTTTTTTTTGGGGGGGGGGGATCTCAATGAATGAGGAAGAATTTGTAAGTGACAAGCTTGAATCCTTGATTATTGACCCATCTGGGAATGTCTACGACATTTTTAGGCAAATCTTTTTTATGGGAAGAGGTCCAAAGAGTAGTGTTTCAAGCTTTAAAGGAGAACCCATACAGCGAATAATATTAAACAATATACACTATAAAATAATTTTTGACCACATATCGAGTGGTTTCATAGAAAAACGGAATTATATAACCCTAACAATGAATTAAAACCATCTAGTCTGACCATGTGCTATTTAAAAATCGCGCCAGTGTATAACGTGTTATGCGATACGACCGGCACGTTTAGGTCATACATGCCATAGGAAATGCACATTATGAAAGCATCATGCGTGAAGATGTATGACGCTACTGAGCCGTCCGTATTGCATAACACAAATACATATCCCATATAGAGTAGCGCGAATTTCAAATAGCACGTGGTCAGACAAAATGCTTTTAATTCGTTTTATGGTTAGTATAATTCTGTTTTCGCATGAAACCACTCCATATGTGTTCAATAATTGTTTTTATAGCGTACATTGTGTAAGTTATTCTTGATACAGGTTCTCCTTTAAGCTGATACAGCCTTATTTAAGTTCATCCCGGGGTAAAACTTATCCAGTGCTCCGATTTTGTTGAAACTGTTGTCAAATTGTTTGTCTTGCCTATTTTACAATGTTTGACATTTGGTTGTGTAATTAGTGGGCAAAATGTAACAAAGGACTACATGGTCAAAATTGTATACAGAGCTGTCACCACAGGATTGAAATACATTTTTGCTTCAATATTGACACCAGTTTCAACAAAATCTGAGCACTGGATATTTTTTCCAGGATGACCTTGAACCTTATCAGAGCTGTAGCCGTGAAACTAAAAGTTGGAAACTAGACAAACTATACCTTTTTTAATCCTTGTAATGAGACAAATACATTGGTGTACATTTAAACACAATTTGACTTGATTTCAAATCAGTTATGCCTGTTACCCCCTTATTATACAATATTCTCCACATTTTCCAGAGGATGGACCCAAAAATTATGATACAGCACCCTTCAAACTATAGAAAAACATCTTCAAACCTTCTTCCCCCAACTTCAAGAATAGGATTCTCATTTATAAGCCACTAGTAAGCTAGATTTTTTAAAATGAAAACTTATAACTTGAGATAAGATACAACCAACAATATATCAAGAACAAAAGCCTGTGAGTCTCACTGAGTAATTACATTGCTAATTTTAACCCCAATCCCACTAAAAGCCAAAGTTTGCAAAGAGGTCAAAACTCACCAGTCTTCAAACTTTTGTTCTGGCTGAATGGGATGCAGACATGTAGAGTTTCAAGGTAAAACCTATTTTCACCAACCGAGTCGTTTCATTAGCAAAAAATTGATGTTTAATGGGTATTTTGTACACACAACGGAATGGCAATTTATTTAGTGGTATGCAACCTTAAAGGGCATTTCTAGACCCTGGCATTTTCCTTTTTGTTGCAGTCACATATATATTACTGTCGAGAAAAACTAATTTCCAAAATTTCAGTTGATTCTAATGATGTTATGGATACAAGCTTGTCTCACAGTACTCTTAGGCAAACTTGTGTTATACTCAAGGGTCTACAAAAATTCCAAATTACTTCAAAAAATGCTTTTTTATCAATTAACTTTTTCACCCATCTTCTTCACTTCATCACCGAAAAATTGGGTCAATAACCTTCAAGAACCAAACCGCTGGATGAATTTAGCTCAAAATAATGGGATCTGGTGTGTTTGTTGATATGCCTTCTAAGAAGAAAATATGACATGAAAAATTACACCATCTACTTTTAAAGTGAAACAAATGCCTTTCATTTATCCCTAATAATAATAATAATAATCAGTTTTTATATAGCGCTTAATCCCTGTAAACAGGCTCAAAGCGCGGTTGACAATTATTATTACGCCACCTTCAAGAAATTGTCACAATCATTTCACTTCATTTAGGTGGCTGCTCAAAGACATGCCTTACAAGTGCACAAGCCTATCAGCAGTTAGACTGTAATATCACCCATAGCAGCTCCCTAGATTTTGCTTGGGTTGATGAGGCAATTGAGATTAAGTATTTTGCTCAGGGACATAAACATGTTGACCACAATGAGGCTCAAACTCACTATTTTAATGGTCTAATGTTCACGAGACCTACACTGGCTTGTAGATCTCAAAAAATGCCAAAAGGGAATATCCTCTTTAGTATATCTTTTCTTGGGGGGTGTTACAATAATTATTGCAAAAGGTTGGTAAGGTAAATACGACATGCACGCATTTGACATACAAAGCCACTTAAGCTATCATGGTACAGGGAAGGCAAACAATATGAACAAAAAGTCTAAGAGTTCGCCGTCTACCAGTTGAACGACAGATAATTTAGGGGATTTCCCTTTCTGCCTTGAATCCGCCTCAACACGCAGGTGCGGAATAAGTCAACTGAGGCAGATGGCTAGTCTGCACACAGCTGGAAAGTTAATATCACTACATAACAGTATTGGACATTGCTTAGATTAAATGAGGCTGTAAATATATATGGCTACCTTGAGAAATCTAAACTAGTACAATAATTACAGCAACGCTGGGAGCAGGACTTGTTCTAATTTCACACTGCATTCGTGTCTTCTTTGAGAGAGTACTTGAGGCAGGATTACCACTAGCCGAGATTCAGATCCACTACACTGCATTCGTGTCTTCTGAGAGGAGTACTTGAGTCATGGATAACACGCTTATTCATACCACTACACGGCATTCGTGTCTTCTTTGGAGAGGAGGTACTTTGAGGCAGGATACACTAGCTGAGTTCAGAACCAACTACACGCATTCGTGTTCTTCTTTGGAGAGGAGTACTTGAGGCAGGGATAACACTAGCGATTCAAACCACTACACTGCATCGTGTCTTTTGGAGAGGAGTACGTGAGGCAGGGATAACACTAGCTGATTCAGAACCACACGCTTCGTGTCTTCTTTGAGAGGATACTTGAGGCCGGATACCCTAGCTGATTCAAACCACTACACTGCATTCTGTCTTCTTTGGAGAGGAGTACATGAGGCAGGGATACACTAGCTATTCAGAACCCTCACTGCAATCGTTTCTTCTTTGGAGAGGAGTACAGAGGCAGGGAGAACACTAGCTGATTCAGAACCACTACACTGCATTCCTGTCTGCTTTGGAAAGGAGTACTGAAGGCAGGGATAACCGCTGATTCAAACCACTACACTGCATTCGTGTCTTCTTTGGAGAGGAGTACTTTAGGCCGGGATAACACTAGCTGATTTCAGAACGCACTACACTGCTTCGTGCTTCTTTGGAGAGGAGTACTAGAGGCAGGGGATAACCTAGCGATGCAGATCCACTACACTGCATTCGTGTCTCTTTGGAGAGTACTAGACGCAGGGATAACACACTGATTCAGATCCACTACACTGCATTCGTGTCTCTTTTGGCGAGGAGTACTTGAGGCAGGGATAACACTACTGATTCCAGACAGTACACGTATTCGTGTCTTCTTTGGAGAGGAGTACTTGAGGCAGGTATAACACTAGCTGATTCAGAACCACTACCCTGCATTCGGGTCTTCTTTAGAGAGGAGTACTTGAGGCAGGGACACACTAGCTGATTCAGAACCACTACCCTGCATTCGGTCCTTCCTTTGAGAGGCAGTACTTGATGCCGGGATACCACATCCGATCAGAACCATACACGTGCATTCTTGTCTTCTTTGGAACTGACACTTGAGGCAGGGTAACACAGCCGATTCAGAACCACTCACTGCATTCGTGTCTTTTTTGGAGGGAGTACTTGAGGCAGGTATACACTAAGCCGATTCAGAACCACTCACTGCATTCGTGTCTTCTTTGGAGAGAGTACTGAGGCAGGGATAACACTAGCTGATTCAGAACCACTACCCTGCATCTGTCTTCTTTGGAGAGAGTACTAGAGGCAGGGGATAACCCTATCTGATTAGACACCACTACACTGCTTCGTGTCTTCTTTGGAAAGGAGTACTTGAGGCAGGGTAATAACACTAGCTGATTCAGAACCACTTTACACTGCATTGTTCTCTTTGGAGAGATTAACTTGAGGCAGGGATACACTAGCGATTCGACCACGTACACGGTCAATACGTGTCTTCTTTGGAGAGGAGTACATGAGGCAGGGAATACACTAGCTATTCAGATTCACTACAATGCATTCGGTCTTCTTTGGAGAGGATACTTAGGCAGGGATAACATAGCTGATTCGGAACCATACCTGCAATTCGTGTCTTCTTTGGAGAGGATTATTGAGGCAGGAAACACTAGCTGATTCAGAAGCACTACACTGCATTCGTGTCTTTTGGAGAGGAGTTGTTGAGGTAGGGATAACACTAGCTGATTCAGAACCCTACACGCATTCGTGTCTTCTTGGAGAGGAGTACTTGAGGCAGTGATAACACTAGCTGATTCAGAACCACTACCCTGCATTCGTGTCTTCTTTGGGATGAGTTAACTAGAGGCAGGGATACCACTACTGATTCAGAACCACTTACACTGCCATTCGTGTCTTCTTGGAGAGAGTAACTAAGGCAGGGATAACACTGGCTGATTCAGAACCACAGCACAATAGCAAATCAATTTAACTTGCATGCGGCAGTGCCGTGTTGATCACTACTTCCAATTCTCGCAATACAGTGCGCCATCAGTTTAGCCTTGCCGCAAGGTTCTACACCGCCATCCAAGTCACCATTGGATTCAAATGCAAGTAGTGGGATATTATTTGAAAACAGCCTAAACCAAGGACTGTGAGATTGATCGATTCCCATTTAGTGTGCATCCGTTTAATCATCAATTTTTTTGTGCAATATGCACACATTTTTTTGGGGTGTATCCTTGGTGTAAGACTTGGATGAAAGAATCAATTAAGCCTATACGAAATTAAGCCCAAAACCCCCACTCAACTCTATACATTGTCTATCTTGCTTATTCGTGCGAGAAAAGGTTACATAAAGATTAATTTGTCCTTGCATATTTAAGCTTGTTACGCCAAAGGGGAAAAAGTTGCTTCCAACACATTTTTATGGAATTAGCAACCCTGACACAGAATTCTTTTTCATTGGTTTGACCCACTTAATTTTGGATGCTTTGGAGACCAACCCCCTCCCCAAGTAAAAAAGCTGACAATTGGGCTCATCGCATGAGCAAATGTGGCGCAAGTGCCTCCTCCACTTAAGTATGTAGGTACGCAAGAATTTTTTTCTTACCTGCCATAGCAGACACTGAAAATGACCACATTTTCTTTCAATTGAAATTAAACCATGTAGAGACATACGTTTCTGGCAAATAAATTATTGATTAACAGCTCATGGATCACCCCAAATAAATCTTACTTTTTCCTTTTTCTTTCTTTCCTTTCTCCCTCTTCTTTTTCCCTCCCTTTTCTTTTCCTTTTTAAAAACTTTTTCGACCAAATTTTTGCTGGGAGGGCGTACCCCTTGGATCCACCACTCCTTTTAGTTAATCAAGGGGACAAGGGTCACATCAATGTCATTTTGTCTGCTTCTGGTTTATTAGGAGAGGAAGGGAGGGGACAGCCTTCTTATCGTATCCAGAAGTCATTAGTAATGGCTTGTGGTGGTGTCAGGATTTATTCAACTGAGTAAGCTGATCCAGGCCGCGTGTATCCATGATACGGACGCTCCTAACATGGCCCGCTTTTTGAGGCTGGGGCAGATTGGGAACAGTCAGGGGTTCTTGCCCTGCTCTTATTCAACACTGGCAACGATGTACATGTACAGTTGACTCTCTGTACATGGGGCCGACGGTTTAACGTCCCCTCCGAAGGACGGGATGCTTTCATGATTCATTTGCCCAATTCAAAGTGAACCATGGAGGAGAGCAGTATTCTGTATTTGATCAACAGCTGGTATACAGATCAAATCCAGAATTGAGTACCCGAATAAATCCCAGCAAGTGACCCCACCGGGATTCAAACCCGGGAATTTTTGGTAAATTTGCGCCACAGACAAGCACCCAAACCGCTAGGCCATGCTCTCCCACACAAATGAAACTAGTGTAGGAGTTCATCAATACTTTGGTTGGTTTTGGTTCTCTTAGGCAATGCATAAGAGCTCTTAATGAAATGTAGTGTGGGAACAATGGGTACTTTCACAAGTGGTAAGTAATTGGCAAATTTCAATTTTTCTTTTCTAATGCAACTGCAAATAAAAAGTTATGAGCCAATGCCCAATAGTCGCGTACCCAGGCCCAGAGGACCTCAGGGTGCAGTCGGGGTGCAAGGGAGCTCTGATAAGTAAAAATAGGTTGTTTTAATATAATTTTTGGCAAAGCCCCGGGGTGCAGAGGCAGTTGGATATGCTGGTGGGCTCAGCAAAAAAAAAATTTTAACAATTTCAAGCCTCACTAAAAGGGCCTGGGGTTAATGCCTAATTGTAGAAATAAGAAATCGCTTATCAAAAGTAAACTGGGTCTTACAATACATATGCTTATGTAGATTTTCAATATTGGGGGTGCCCTATGAGGCCAAAAGCCTCACTGCGGCAGAGTCCTGAGAGTGGGCATGGAAGGGGATGGCCTCCTGTCCCATGTCAAGTTCAGAAGCTTTCGATTTGTTTTACCGATTTTCTCTACAAAATATTGGGGTGCTCTGAGGTATATACATCTAAGCACTCCTAAAATAATCGGGGGGGGGGTGCTTAATCCCCTGGGCTTATGCACTTTTTCACAGATGGCTGCTCACATCTGTTACTTGTTTGCATAGAGCTAATGGCCTATCATAAGCAGATGCGTAAAAGTAGCTCCCAGACCCAGAGATTGGGGCCCCTGGGCAACCAGGGCTGCATTTTCCTCACCTGGAACACATTCAACAGTCTGGGATCCAGGCTTACTTTTCTGGGCCTCATTTCTGATGATTATTTCTGTTGTTTGGGAAACAAATTTGTACATTCTAATCTGCATTTTCACTTGTTTTTGATCATCAAGCCAAAATGAGCTGAATTAAGCCAAAAATTGACTGTGATTTGGAAACTGACCCTATTGCATACCTGCCAACATTGGAAAGTCAAAAATCTTACTTATGAAAGTGCAGATCGCACACGGTAAGCACCATGGCACTCGACGCTAGCAAAAATTGGGTCCAAGGGTCCGTCTTTGGGCCCTGATGGGGTCCAGGAGCCTGCCTTAGGGTGCCTGAAGGGGCCAGGAGGGGCTGACAAAGATGCATGGATACCAAATTTGACATTTTCTTTTGACTTTTAGAAATATTTTTCTTTTCAAAAAATTTAAAAATCTTATCAGTAAGATTTTCTGCTGTCAAAAATCTTGGAAATCTTACTAGTTGGCATGTATGCTATTGCACTGCCTCTAAAACTGAGGCAGCTACAGTCAAGTCCAGTATGAGAGCAGTCAATACATAGTCTACCCCACTAAATAATATGATTGGCAGCCAACATCTGACCAAAATTAGAATTTGAGATATGGTTGGTTGGTCAGATTTATACCATATATGCATTTGGCTGAAATTGGCTGCAATTGCAAGTCATACAGGTACAGTTATTCCCAGACAGACCAATACAAAATTGTTAACAATATGTTGGATGAAAAACGAGCCATTCCTATAAATCTTTTCTGCAAATATTACAATGCTCAGCAAGTTCAGGCATAAAAAATTATTAGAATAGCACAATTTAATTTGCTAAATAATTAACTAAAGTTACCTTACACAATATGCACTGGGAAATCAGGGAAATGACATTTTGCTTTGGGCCAGTTTCCTCATATTGGTTTCAAGGTTAAACAGAAGTAAAAAAAAATCTTGTACAGATGTCATGATAGTTCCACTAGCTTTAATACTGACCTAGATTCAAAGTTTCTATAGGGAAAATGATCACAAGCATGCCCAGACATTTTCCCTTGGGGAAATTCAACACTTCTTCCTCTATCTTCATACAGAAGTACTACACCTTTACTAAACCTTGATGAACTGGCAATTTAGGCATGTTAGTCATGCTGGTGTGTTAAACACAGTATAAATGACATTATAATGTAACTAAAAAATTTGAAGGGGGATGACCCCATTTAAGTATTTGAAGTTTTCTGTAAAGTTTCACGCTGATATTTCAATCCGCTTTGATGTGCGGGCGAAAACGCGATTTTGTAAGCCCCATAGAGTACTGTGTAAAATTAATATTGGTCAACCAAAATGGGGCACATTTTCGCTCATAACTTCCAAACCAAACATCCTTTAGCCCTAAGATTTCACAGGGTAAATGAGACAAAAAGTAGCTTTCTTCTGATATCAAAAGTTTGACTACTTACGGTAAAATCTGGGGTTCTGGGGACGAGGCTATTAGCAATTGGACTATGGACCTTTTAATCCTTGGAAGAATTTTTTCATTGCCTGTTGAGACATTCTTACTTTTTCAAAGGTGCACTTTGGGATCTTCAACTTATTTCACTTGACTCATGAATGGCTTGAAATTTTGGTAGGACTGAAAAACCTCTCCTATGGAATCACACCGGTACATAACATGATAAACAGAGGTAAGTCCAGCCCCCGCTGCAAATGATGGCGTTTTTTTTTTGTGAACCGGTTTCTAAGTGTACCCTAAAAACTGAGAGAAAATCAGGGTTGCTAACAATATTAAGTATAAAATCTGTAGGAATATCAAAAAAGGTTGGCAATGATACTTTTATTTTGATCTGACAAACCAATTTTAACCGTATTCTTACAGGGAACACCTGACTGAAAAAGTGTCCTGACCTCCAGTGTCCACAGTGCATGTTAGTCTTCACCACTGATCTCTGTACAATGGATTGGCTACACAACAGTAATTGTATATTAGATGAATAAAGCAACCCTCGGACATCTTGGTCTACCGAACACACTAGCATTCCAGAGACACCTGTTTAACAGAAGTTGTATCCACTGACCTCTACACATGGATAGCGGGTCTGAGTAGCCGATTGAAACATCAGGAAGTTGGTTTTTGACCTATACAATTTGGCGGGAAACAATGCATACATCTTGTCAAACAATAGAGCATCTGTGTGGAATATGTGCACCAGCAGGTGTATGCATTGTTTCCGCCATATTGTATAGGTCAAAAACCAACTTACTGTTGTTTCACTCGGCGACCATTCAACTGTGCGGCAGCCCGCTATCCATGTGTAGAGGTCAGTGGTTGTATCCGGGTGCCTGTTTTAGAGAGATGTCATCCCACTTCAAATACAATGAGCTCACTAAATTGGCTTGATTCTGTGGTCTGTTATGTCACTTATCAGCATTTCAATGGGAACACATTTTGTGTAAATGTCCGGCTCTTAACCACCTGCTTGGGCTCTTTTTGGATGACCAATATGGCCATCAGTGCCTCATTTACGAAGCCCAGGTTTCCAATCCATTGTATAGAGATCAGTGGTCTTCACGGTCCAGTAGCTTGGAAAAAAATTGGGGATAACTACCCTAATTGGATAGGAGATATGTTCATCTTCCCTTTGTGAGTGCCCGGTTGTCCAACCTGTGTGGGATAATATTATTAATTTCATTAATCAGAAAGCAGGTGCGGCTCTTGATGTTTCTCTTTTTGAACGTATGTTCGGGCTCGATCAGGATGGTCCCCACGCACATTGTATCAATTTCTTTTTTTTGTGTACAAAATTTTTTATTTACAGATGCAAATTTCAGAATCAAATTCCAAACTTTCGTGCTCTTTGGGCTTTTTTGAAGGCAAAGATCCGCTCCGAATACATTATTGCCACGCAAAATCATAAGCTAACTCAGCATTATAAAAAATTCTCAATTTCTATTTAACTCCACACTTTTATTTTTAAGGGTGTGTATCTTTATTTATTTACTTATTTATTCATTCATTTATGTACTTACATTTATTTTTTTTTTTTTTTTTTTTTTTTTTAGCAGGTGTATGCATTGTTTCCGCCATATTGTATAGGTCAAAAACCAACTTACTGTTGTTTCACTCGGCGACCATTCAACTGTGCGGCAGCCCGCTATCCATGTGTAGAGGTCAGTGGTTGTATCCGGGTGCCTGTTTTAGAGAGATGTCATCCCACTTCAAATACAATGAGCTCACTAAATTGGCTTGATTCTGTGGTCTGTTATGTCACTTATCAGCATTTCAATGGGAACACATTTTGTGTAAATGTCCGGCTCTTAACCACCTGCTTGGGCTCTTTTTGGATGACCAATATGGCCATCAGTGCCTCATTTACGAAGCCCAGGTTTCCAATCCATTGTATAGAGATCAGTGGTCTTCACGGTCCAGTAGCTTGGAAAAAAATTGGGGATAACTACCCTAATTGGATAGGAGATATGTTCATCTTCAAGCAGAATGTTAGCTTTAAGGTCTGAAATGTTCAATTAAGGAGAAAATTATGTTTTCATCTCATTCATTTTGTACAGGGACGAATGGCACTTGATTTACCGGTGTGAAACCCTATTATAACTTATTTCCACACATTAATTTTGGCTGCATCTTGTTGCTTTTGAAAGAGTTCTGCAAACACTTACAAAGATCTTTTTCTTTGTATTATATTTCAAACATATCCCCATGTGAAATGATGAAGCTGAGAATCATTCCTTGGGCACAAAAAATTGTGACATTTCTAATTTAGGCGCCGTTCCTATAGAATTGCCCTCAGCCGAGAGACATTCGCTCACGACATTCGCTCGCCAATGTTCGCTCGGTATGGCAAGAGATGTTCTCTTCAATTTAAATGTCTCGTGCGTGTATTAAATAGAAGGGAGAGACATTCGCTCCGGCTGCACGGCCATAAAAAAACAGGAGTTAACGGGCCAACAATACCCTACCAATTAGCAGTATCGATCGATCAATAAACCACTTATCAACTCTGCGTGCGGTCAGACGGGGCGTGTTTGCTCACATACTTGTATGAATGGGGCATGGACCAAAGCTGCAGTTCTTTTTTTTTTTTCTAATAGAATATTTGGCTTCTGCTTTTCCACGCAAATAAAAAATACTGTAGTAATACTACAGTATTTTTTATTTGCGTGGAAATTTGCAGGCGGTGGCAGCCAAAAATTCCTAATTTTACACGTCGCCACTGGTTTAACATGTAAAAGTGAAATCTTGAAGACAAAATCGGAATATTTTATATGTTGCCAAGGAATATTTCCTCATTCCAAATGAGCTAGCCGATGGAGCTAGAGAAATCAACTCAACTGTAAGTTTTTTTTTAACTTTATATATTAATATACGCCAAAGGAATACCCTTGATCGACCCACACCAAAGCGCCCAAATCGGTTTGTAGTTTGCAGTCTATATTGCTGTACTCTAAATTGATACATTTGGGTGCAAGTTCATATAATGAAAGAGGCTTGACCACCATCGTCTGGAAATTTGTGTATTTCGAAAAACCATGCGGTTCTACTAAAAAAAGAATACCCCAATTAGCTACAATTTCAAGCGTTTGCTAGTACACACTTGCGTTCTTTCTATCAAGCGAGAGTCGCATAATGGTATGAAGTTAGGATTTATATAATCACTGAGATAACACACATAATCACACAAATCTCGAGATCATAGTCAGTTGTTTTTATCATATTTTATTGCATTTTACAAAACCGCATATCGCTACGTTATGTAACATTCACAGTAAAATCATATTGTACATAACTCAAATCGTCTCCCACATTACATACTGTTGTATTTAACATTTTTTAGTTTTTTGGCGAAATTTGCACTTTGTTCATCGTGTTCTACAAATCCACAAAGTTTAAAAATGTGAGGTCACTTAATGACTTTATAATTATGGATGGTTTTTTTCACAAACTTAACATATCTGTGTTTCACATACTGTCGTATTTCCAAATCGCCATTCATCTGTTTTATATAGCGTTCTTTTCCCGGGGTTCTATTTTGCCGATCGCAAAATAAACTTTCACACACTAAGAGATCTAATTTGATTGGATATCTATCGATATATACTAATAACGATTTTCGCATAGGAATCTAGATCACAGTGCATACGATGAATCTGCGGTCGTATTTTGCAGTATAAACGTTATTATAGTTTTCGCATACAGACTTATCTACTTGTAACTTAATTAAGAAGTTAAATTGGCAAGTTTTTAACATTTCAGTTATGTTAAAATGTTAATCTCCATAATGTTTATTCCTTCCCCCAACCATACATTTTTAAAATTATTAAACCCCCACTTTTCTTTTGTTTTTTCATGGCTTAGACATGAATGATGTGCTTTGAAACAAGTGTTTTGTAATAACACACACACCCTTTTATTATCCCCAAGTGTAAGCATAATAAAAAAAAAAACGGATCATATATATATTTAAAATTGTAGGCAATAGATAGCAGACACAATTGTTAATGTAAATAACGACAGAATGTGTTTTAATCCCCAATGACCAAATTCTAATCCAAACATCAGTGTACTATTTTATTTAGATTCCGATAGCTTGCGTTAAAGAACATACACTAAAAATATTTTAGAATTAAATATTTGAGTACACTCTAAAAGTGTTTTTTAGGCAATTAACCTTTTCTGACCTTCACTTTGTAAACATGTTAAAAAGCTAAACACGATTGTCAAAATACTAAACATTCAATATTTAGTTGATAAACACTAGCGGTTCACACACTAACATGTTAAGCATTTAAACATGTTCACAAAGTGAAGCAGAATGTGTTTAGAAAAAATTGTTTAATTCATCAACACAGTTTTACAGTGTAAGAAGTTACAAGTTAAGATGAGCCTACAAATATATTTTAACCAAAAATATTTGAGTTACACTCTAAAAATTTTTAAGCAATTGAGCACCTTTCTTGCCTTCATTTTGTAAACATGTTTAAAAACTAAACATGGATGTCAAATTGCTAAGCATTCAATGTTTTAATTGATAAACACTTGCGGTTCGCACACTAAGATGTTTAGCATTTAAACATGTTCACAAAGTGAATGCAGAATGTGTTTAGAAAAATGTTTAATCCATCAACACAGTTTTCACAATGTAAGAAGTTAAAATATATCTACAAACATAAAAAATATTTGAGTTGCACGCAAAAGTGTTTTTAGCAATTGAACACCTTTCTTGCCCTCACTTTGTAAACATGTTTAAAAACTAAACATTCATGTCAAATTGCTAAACATTCAATGTTTTAATTGATAAACACTAGAGGTTCACACACTAATAATTATGTTTAGCATTTAAACATGTTTACAAAGTGAAGGCAGAATGTGTTTAGAAAGATTTTTAATCCATCAAAACAGTTTTTACATTGTAAGAAGTTACAATTTGTCTACAAAATAAGCACGAGGAAAGATGTTCAACTACACAAGCTTGTAGTCTAGTTTGGTTTACATTTCAAAAGTTAAAACATCTAACATGTTCAAGGGAAAAATGTTTTGAAGCTGAAAAAACACATCGATGAATGCATCATAAATATTCAATATCTGTTTTAAAAGTGAAGAGTGTTAAATGTGCAAAACGTCTCCTCTACTTTACGTTAAAATATTTAACAAAAATAGCAAATTGAAAGGGTTTTATACTTCTTTTAGATTGCACACACAAAATTCAACGGTGCACTTATATTGTACACTTAACATTGTCAAAACCTTAATTACATCAAACTTAATACACATTGAATTTGAATGGAACCTGCGTAAATTCTACTATAAAGCTCCAAGCTCCACTTTCAAATGAAGTTATATTAGGACCTGTGGAAAATGGGCACATAACATGAATTCCTAACTCATTTGAATATTGATAACATTCAAATACTCGTGAGCAGTTTATTGTATGTGTCTTTCAATACATACCATGTTATCCAACTATTTCCGGTAGCCTTAAACATTTTTCTCGTTATGGTTTAGCGAAAAAGAAGGAAATCGGAAGGAGAAAATTAACAAAAATATGAAAGGGAAAGCAGGAGGGAAAACAACGAACAAAAATAAAAGGAAAATCGGAAAGAAAAGAATGATAAACCAAAAATTAAGGGGACAATCACGAAGGAAAATACAAACAAAATTATGAAGTGAAATCAGGAAAGAACAGACCAACAATCATGTATGAGTCCGACTCATTTATTTTCAACGTTTTTATTTCCTTGCGAAAAACGGATTCCTACATTTTTTCAACTCGAAATGGTTAAATTTATAAAAATAAAAAGGGCCGTGTTTTTTGCGGTGTTTTTTAAGGGGTAGCAGATAAGGGAAATTACGATGTTCCTGGGCGGTGCGACATGATGTGTGCCTACAAGAAAATTGTATTAATTATAATACACGTGTTAGTCCTATTTATGTTATTTTAAAAGTATAGGCCTTTGTGTTCGCCTTTATTTTTTACGTTAACCGTTGTTATTCACTGTCGTGGTTTTAATCATGTACGGCCTTCCCTGACAAACCTAGTAATAGCATAAACATGGTAATTGAACAAGTCAATGGTGTCGCTTGCCGTGCGGTCCTTGATAAAGTGTCCCCGTCTTGTGCAAAATACAGCGTATCAATTTTTGTACGCACAAGAAACGGGGACAGTTTTAATTGGTAACTGGATAACAAGTCTATGGAAGGGTCGGAAGAATTCGCTCACTTTCCTCATGAAAGAGCATGTATGACAATATCTTACAGAATAGAGCATGAATCATTGGAGAGGTTTCGCTTACTAACGGCAACGGGAAGTTCTCTCCGCCCGGAGCGATAATGTGTAGCGAAGTCTCTTCGCTGAGAGCAATTCTAGGCGAACGGCGCCTTACAATCTAGGAGTCAAAATACTAAATTTACCTATGTTTTATATTGAACTATGCAAAGCAAATCACCTTTTTTGTTTTCCAATTATCAAGGCATTTCTATAGCCAAATAGAATCTATTGGAGTCTTATCTAATTGAAATTATGTCCAACTGATGACATAATATCTATGCCTACAATCTCTGTTCAATTTGCAAATCTTTAGACCAAATAACAGTAAAAATTAAATTTCCTTTCCCCATCGTCTTTAGTTTAGATAACTATTTTTTGAAGTACGTTGTGGTTTACTTAATAAAGTAATTAACAATGTAGTTAAGGAGCAGATGAGGGGGATGTAAATACCACCCAACTACGTTGTTTACAATAAACACATTTCTGATTATTCCTGCTTAGGGTGCACATCCACTCTTCCTTGTAAACTCCCTAAGGTTAACATCCCTTCAGAGAGAAACCCACAATTTTTCAGGGAGCTGTTTGCGCCATTAGCATGGAGAAATACGCCACCGCATTGGCTTCGTCTGATCAAGTTATTTTTTTTTTCCCTGAATATTCATGAATTTGCCAGCTGTTGCTTTTACAACCCATTGGTGTTTTCTCCCTTGTATGCAAAATCAATCGAACAAAACCCCCACAACTAGCGATCATACCACCTTGGTTCAATTAACCCTGCATAATCTTTCAATCTTTTTGGCTCTTATGATTAGTGGGGGATTTTGAACAAAAATGTTGTGGTATACAATACCTAACATTGGCTGCAATTCGAATAATTCCGACTTTTGGTTTCAGCTTGTGGCACTCGAGATGAGGTTTTTAACCATGAACTGGGGTGGCTAGAGTGATATTACATGATTTATTAGAGCAAAAAATAAATAAATTGGTATAAAAAGATTATTATGGTTATGCTTATCTTTTTCCAAGATGTGAATCAAACAGGTGGTATCTTTGCTTCAGCTGCCCTTGTGAATGTGGGTGTTATTGTCCCACATCCTACTTAAGTTGTTCTTGGGCTGCCTACTGGCAAAACTACAGAACTTTCACACCAAGTTCAATGACCCCAATATCAGAAGCTAGCAACACAATAGTAGTATTCAAAATATTAATAAATGAGGCAGCTCATTGCTTAAAAAAATTGTAGATACAATATTCTTGTGCAGTCTGCAAATCGTGTAGAAAAACATGATTGATTGACAACCAGATATCTACAGATATTCACATGCCGTTTGAAAGCACAAATCCGTAGCACCGTGTTGCTGACGATAAATTTAATACCGATCTACAAATTAAAACACTTCCTTCATAACTCTGGGTTTTCAAGGACCTGTAACAAAAAAAAGGATGAAAAAAAAGAGTATCTCCCATAATGAGCTACTCAAGAAATCTAACCATACTGAATCAGGCAATTTGAGCCAAAGACGTTGAAGTATACTCTGTTTTATCAATTTGAAATAGTCTTTGATTCTTTAAGTGTCTGAACAAATTTACATGTTTATTATGTAGGCTGACAGAGTCTGAGAATATGCTCTATATAATTTCATGGAAGAATTGTGGGTTCTTTCTCCATCTCTGAGCTGTTATAACCACCCTTTCATCTGTGGCACATCCAATACCATAAAGATGCTGAGGCAGAAAGCCAGAAGTGGCTTTACAAAGGCCAGGTGTTAATCTCAATGTCCCCACTCATATCACTAAGTTATCTTGCCCCCACAAATTCTACTATTAGAACTAGAAATTTGGGAAAAATGTTCTATTCTATAAAAAACAGGCCTTGGGCTTTGGAATCCTCTCCTCTGCCTAGACAATAGTGTGGTCACTCACAGTGCCCAAGCAAAAAAACAAAAAAACATTTTCATATCCAAATGCTGGAATGGTTGTTTCACAGTAATGTTCTGTGCACTCTAGTGCAGATTTTGCTGTATGGCACACATGGTTGGCTAGCACTAATGCCCGGCCTGTGTAATTTTGAAAATTCCAAACTTGTGTACAAATAAACCATAGTACAGAAAAAAGAACAAGACATCTTAGTGATTGCTATTAGTAAAGATTAGGGCATGTCTGTATTTGTTGTCTTTATTTTGTATGTCTGTCCTAATTCCAAGTTCATATCAGTATTAATTGTGCTTACACTACTCCATCATCAAAACACTTTTCTATGGTATAATACAATACTGCTAGTCCTTAATTTTTTGGAATATCATTCAATATCCAATTAATTAAACGAATTTAATGAATTGGCTGGCGTACTCCTAATACCGAATTTAGATTTTTTGGGCTATTCTTCGTCTCTGTGCTTGTCATTGTTTTCCCTTTTTATGTGGTTTTGTCTATGTTAATGTGTAACTTAGCTTTAGTAAGGGTGACCCAACTCTCTGGCCTTCATAGCGCACCTTTTGTCTTACCTCCTTCCCTATCACCCGCTCATCTTTTATGTCTAGATGATGATTCTGTATGTCATTTTGTATGTGATATTGAAATAAAGGATTAAATTGAATTTCGAATTAAAGGTACTGACGCTTTTTGTATAAAGGCGGCATTTAAATTACAAAAGCATCCTCTTGCGTTGAAATCTTACTTAAAAAATCAACCAAAAATCCAGCTGCTTGGCTGGGAAAGATCCAGTGCGGAAGTGAGTTGCTTTGTATTTTAAAGGGGGCAGCACTGTGAGCGCCAAATCATCTCTACAACCCCCTAACAAACTTAAGTTTTTGGATATTTAATAATACCTTTACCTTGGATATGTTTGGTTTACTGGCACTCATGTTCTTTTGAAAAAAAATCTCAAAAGAAAACATTTCACTATAAAGACCACCATCATGACCTTTATCTAAAGAGTCAAAATATGTTGAATTTGCAGGAATAGATTTTTTTAAAAAAGTAAAGAATAATCCCTGTCAGAATTCTCATAAGTTACTTTTTCCACTGAAATATTGAACAGAAAAGGAAAAAACGGTAATATTCAAAAATACGAATCTCAATTCAATTAGGTGTTGTATATAGTAAGTGTCCCAATGGACACTAATGACTAAAATATCTGATTTTGTCCTTATTAGGTTTCTTCTGGTCCTATCATTTGTAGGGTATGTTAGGATACCTGTACTTGATACAGACATGCAAAAATCTGATTTTTGATGATTGTTTCGATTTTCAGATTTAGCAAATCACTGATAGCGATTTTAATAGCAGACAGGTAATTTTGAACTCTCCATGGTTTAACATTAACATCATTCAAAGATCTTGAAATTGAGTAATTCTGAAAAAAGTTAAAGGTGCAATGAGAGATTTCAAGTCATCCATATTTTCTGTGATATGTAGTGATTTCAAATAAATTAGGTGCTGAATAGATTCCTTACCTTTTACATTGTTACAGAATAAACAAAATGAAACAGATTATTTGCATATATTTCCATAGAAAACATAGGCTGAATTTCGTATTTGCTCCTATACGAAATTAGAAATTCCCCATTTTTGTACCAAAGAAACAGTTCTCAGCTTAATCCTTACAGATGAGGATATTTTTTGAAATAAAGCTTTACACCAGTGCCAAAATCAGAATTTTCAATATTTTTTGGGACACCTGTTATTTGTAATCTCTCATTGCACCTTTAAAGAGGTGGGAGGGAAAAACCCAAATGTGTTGCATATACCTATTTAGTCACATACATACAATGGGCAAAAATGGGTCAAAAAAGACCATTTGAAATAACATCAATGCACCCTTATCCCAACCTTTCAAGATGCCTTCACTTTATATCCCAATTAATCCATTTCAAAGAAAGCGCACCATGTTGAACAGGACTTGAATGTCAGCATACATTGCTAAGGTCAGTTCCAATCTACACAGTAAAAAAAAAAATAATCGTTCTGCACGCCCACCCAAAATTCACACCACCTTTTTCCTTCATAAAACATGGCCATTTATAAAACTACCCGCACACTGGGAAAATATCCTAAATATGGAGAAATAGATTTTATAGTGCATTTGGCCCCTGGATTAGCAATTATGGAACACATTAATGAGCTGAATTTTTGTGAGTTAATCACATTTTTTATGTTAAAATGGTGCCTAGAGAGTAATTCAGCATCTGTTTTGTGACACAATAAAACACTACTCAAAAAAACAGCAAACATTTCAGTCATGTTTTCAATGGAAAATGTGATTTTAACACTATTTTTCCCAGGGTGTATGCAATTGCATTTACGAGTTTGCACAATACATCTAGTGAAGCATCTCATCAAATATCGAATTTGCAGTGGTGCAACTAACTAAATTGATGCTTTTTTCATAGTACTGAAATCAATGACAGAAAGGACAGGGCTACCACTTGTGTAAAATGATGCTGATTAAAAAGAGTGGGAGGGCTCTCCAGAAATGGGTGATGTGCTTTGTCCCACACTCACTATGAGCTAGTAAAATCTCAATTCCCTTGGCACAGTTCAGTACCTTCCATTCACCAGTGTATTTAGAAAATACATCCCCTGGTTTTGGGGATGATATATGATACCCAGATCACACAAAATCAGTACATGTCAATGTATGTATAAGTACAACCCACTGAACTGTTTCCTTGGTGGATGAGCATATTGTAACTCATAGTGACTGACCCTTTTTCCAACTTGCTCTCACCCAAAGACCCTTATTCTTTGCAGTCATCTGAAAAAAACCCTCTCGAAAATGATTTGAACCCAATTTTAGCAATCTGTCAACAAAAAATGCTCTATTTTTAACCAAATGACAATTTTTTTAAATTCAAGGACCAAGCAGTACTGATCTGATTTTTACTGTGGTGATTGTTTAGGTTCCTTCATCCTTGAGAAAATTACACTCAGTTGTCATATGGTTTTACAAGAAATTCCCTCTCCCCCCCCCCCCCCCCCCCCCCCCCACTTATATTACCTAATTAGTAATGCAGAGATGCCAATATTGGAATTTTAAAATTTTTTTAAATAATCAGCTGCAAATACCCCCCTTAAA
>JAMKCH010008005.1:0-91328 GCA_023653785.1 Ophioderma brevispina
GGATTTCTCTCGATATTCTAAAGGTTCATTATTCCGAAGGTTCGCTATTCTCACCCCTCAAGTTTGTAGCGAGATACTTTTTAATTGCTGAATGAGGTCTTGAACCTCAGAATTCGACGACCCTCAATTAAAATGCGCTTACACTTTCCTCCGATTTCTCCTGGTTCTCTGAAATTTTGGGGTTTTTATGTGGGTAAAAGCGGCCTGTCCGGTATTAGTTTTATTAAGCGAATTTTGTGAATTAACCCGAAAAACACGAGTGAACAAAAAGCCTCCGAATAATTCCAAACAACGAGCAATAGGCAAAACTGCACAAACGAATGCAAAACTCACGAACCACTCGCTATCGTTAGACGCATCTCAATAAACCAGTTCGCGCACATATAGCGTGCGTAAGTATTCACGCTAACCGATGCGCAGCTTGCAAATAGTGGTTTGCGTACTGAAAGGACCCTCTATCACCTTAAAGTCTGACTCAGATATTTCGAAATTTATTTTTTGTGTAGTAATGAAAACTAGTCCACTAGAACTAAGATAGTAACCTAAAATGCACCATTCCGAATTTGAGGTGTATCGGATTTTTTCGTTTTGATGCAGTAAACTTTTCTGTGCAGTATTAAGTCCCATAGGATACTGTGTATAACAAAATTCCGGATCCGGATTTTCTAACAGTTTGATTTTCTATATTAAGACTTCGATTTGAGCTTTCGCTATTTCACACATTGGATCGTATATGCACAAGTATTACGTGCATGCAAAAAACACGACTTTTTTGGCAATTGAGGGCCCCTCCTCATGAACTCTGAGTCGGCCTTTTAAGTGTCTTTTTGAATATATTACCTTTTGAAATAATTCATGAGATGTTTTTTTTGTTTTTGTTGTTTATTTGCCAGATTTCATACTAGAAGCGCGATACGGCGCACATCGGAAGCAACGACGCAGCCGCACGTAAAAAAAAAAAAAAATACAATTCCCAAGCGCACTAGCGCGCTTGAAAAGCTTCTCCAAACGCATTACCCGGATGTTAGTCTGAGGGAACGACTTGCCATGTGGTAACTAATTACCAGATCAAGAATCCAGGTAGATAGATTGTCTGGCACAATGTTTATGTCCAATTAGGCGTAGGGTTACGATTAGTTAAGCTAAGCTGAGGTTGGAGTCAGCCCATTTTTTTATCGTCCCACTGCTGAGCCCCGCCCATCTCCATTTTATTATTTTTGCCATTACTACTGCCATTAGTTGTTTGGTTTGTTTCTTTTCAGTGTACATTCTACAAGTACGAATTTGGACCGGAATCACTTATGTGTACACATGCACAATTAAGTGTTGTATTGGCATTTATCGCTTTAATTGTATTGTTTATTGGATCAATCGCAATTCTAAGTTCCTTTTTCACTCAACGACTCGGTCCAAACCCAGGCCGGTATATGCAGCGTGCACGACCTCCAGTTCGTGCCTCTTCTGCAGTTGCTTTAGACCCCCTCTTTAACTATGTTCAGTTCTTAGACCTACCTTTTCACAAACCACAAATGGGCTAAAAGGCACATGGTAAAATTCCCAAGTCCATAAATTGGCCAAAAATTCGTTTTCGAATAACCCGACTTTCAACCAAAATTTAAGTTCACAAGCCCCTCCCCCCCCCCCAAAACTGACCCGTAATCCAGTACAGTGAACATTCGGAGTTTAATGATTGAAAAATGCATGCAATTTTAAGTAGAAAACACACTTCATTGAACCATGTACTTTGCATTTAAACTACGAGTAGTTTTACATTACATGGCTTCAAGTGTGGCCCGTACTAACTTTTGCAAAGTTGGTTATTAAAATATTACATTCCATATTTCTTGTAGCCTAGTTACTTTGAATGTTAACGTCAGACAATTTTTTTTTCTTAACATCTAAATCTAAAAGGAATATCTAGAAATGGTTTTCTTATTTGGAAATTTTTAATCAAAACCTCTTGTATACAACTCCTTACACATTTTCTTGGTGGAATCGATCCAGATCAAAATAATAAGAAACTTTTTCTAATACTTGTCAATGCATATAATTATAATCAACAATGATTTTTGTTTTGTTGGTTTTTAAAATCGAAAGTTAATTCGACACTAAAAATGTGACGTGTTTATGTTTATTATTTTCTATTTTTTTTAAATGTGAAATTTTTTTTTTTTTAACAATTAAAAACAAAAAAAAACCAAATACCACAAACCAAAACTCACCCCAAAGTACACATGCCCCCAGGGAACACAATCACAAAGGGCGAAACCACAACGTGTTGTGTAGGAAGGCGCACGGAACCATAACGCCAAAAAAAGGTGATCGCAATTTTTGGCCAATTTTTTTTCTTTTGCATTTCCTTTCTAAAAATGTGTTCATTTTTTTATCCAATCGATTGGCGATTTTATGCCAGCTCAACCGTTGACCGTAGTACAGTATGTGTGTCTATCCTTACGTGTAAAATCCATCTACTATAGAAGGCATTCCTAGTTTGGACTTTCTGGCCGTACAAAAGGCAGAATTACAAACAGCTGGGCCTATTTCGCATATCCATCAAACACACCATTAGAATCATACTGAACTTTTGAAATAACCTTTTTGTGAAGATATCTAGTGAACCATAAACAAAATTGAAGGTGCTAGGAACACAATGGTACGCTTAATTAGACCTTTAAAATACGATCATATAAATATTACCCTCAGAAATGTCCATGCAATTATTTTGTTCTAGGTATGGTTCAAGAATCGTCGCGCTAAGTTTCGTAAGCAGCCGCCGTAGTAGTACGATAAGCCAATGGAGAAAACGAAAGGGGCCTACAGATGATAAAGCAGACTTGAAGTTATCAGCTTCCTCTCTACATCATCCTCATTTTCAACCACAAAAGCAGGTGAATCACCAGCGCAGCAACAGCAACAGTTACAACAGCAGCAATAACAGGACCATTAACAGCAATTCCTACAGCAATTCCTAGTAAGGACGAATGCCTCAGAACATCTGAATCTGTTGGATAGAGGAGGAGGAAAGTATTCACCACTACAATCTGGTGCCGATAAAAAAGATTCCTTAAACAAGATCTGCTTTCATAGCTCAAAACAATACTTCAAACATTGACAGCGACGAAGAAGAAGAGGGTGAAGTCAGGGAGACAAAGAATGGCAGAACTCAAAGACATTGACTTTGTCGGAAGACGTGCCGAAATAATAAGGAAGGAGAAGTGAAGCCTAATTGTGCCGACTATGAACAATAACCCTTGAAGGGTCCAGAGCTACAAGTTAAAGTTCTATATAATCATTTACCCAACCCTTTCATCCTGGTAATTCTGTGTAGCTTGAAAACAAGTCCAGTTGTTTAGAGCCTCAGGTCATTTCGCAAGCCAATTCCAAAAACCACCTGACTCACAGGCGAGTTGTTTGAACTCATTTGATGTATTTTTTCGTGTTGAAGCCGAAAGGATAATGAAAAGGCAGAATTTTTGACATTTTTTGAAACAAATTTTGGAAACTTTTGGCTTATGAACAAAAACAATCTAAGCATGGAAACCATATTAAAATCTTACAATTGGATTACAAATCCTAAATTGCTCTCCAAAAAACATATGAAAGGTAATCACCATGGCGTAGCCGAAAACCTAATTTAAACAAAACTTTCGGAAATGTAATTTTTCCATTCTTGACCAGTGCGTTACCAGCCTACATTTTTACAATTTTGATTTATCTTAATCATTGCGCTTTCCTTAATTTGTAATTTTGGCACAATTTTTAAAAAGCCCGTCTCAGTGCTTTGAACTTATAATACCGGAACCTTTGTTATTTTTGTTGAATACTAACAACATGAGAGATGAAAATCACAAAAAGCTGTAGCATGTGACATTTTCTGTTAAAGATAGTCATAGGCAGACAAAGTAGAAAAAGTAGAAACACTCTCAAACCACTTATAGCCGTATTTTACAGTCACTCCAGAATAGACGACAAATGGCTTGTACTTCCGTTTCTGGCCCCTCATCAATAGCATTTGGGCTATTCCTAACGTCCCTAGAGGTAAATCTGAACGAGCACCACAAAAAAGGTGAGTAGAGTTATTGTTTTTCTTGTTAGATCTAGGGTAATTTCCCCTAACCCAAGTCCGTATCCGTGCTTTTTTTTTTCAAAAGTGCATTTCAGGGACGTTGGGATATGCTGTCAGAATTGTTCAGAGGTCGGCAACGCGCGCGCGCAATACTGCATAAAAAGGGGCGGAGACTGTCGGTAGCCTCATACGCGATTCTAACCAATGGGAGGCCACCTACTCCAACAAGCCAATCGGCATACACTTCCGTGTTGACGCATGTCCCGCTCGGCGCACGGTAAATAACTCTGAAACATTTCTGGCAGGAGTTATTCAGAGTGATAGGTCCCAGTTTTGGCTGACCCGTACAGTTTGAGTAAATACACAATTTTTTTTGCTGAAATTATCGATTCGGTGTGTACATAAAATATGCCGGGGTGCCACCTGGGCATCCTTGTGCATTTTAAGAAATCAAGATTGCGTCGCCATAAATTATAAATATCTATTCAACCCTATATTATCAAACTATGGAGTTACTAGATATACTATAGGACCCAAGGCCCAGGCATGCAGTTGTAACATTGATCATACTCACCTTCCACAATGAAGGCCCAATCTTAACTAATTTTAAAAATATGCCCTATAACAGCAACTACCTGCGATAAAATAAATATTGAGTGCTTAATTATGTTATGAGACACAATAAATGTAATTTCTGATACTTTTAAAAAGTTAAAATGACGTCAATCAATATGCAAGCCAAAAACGTGAATATTCATAAATACTTTGACAGAAATGGCTAAATTACCTTCAAGTATAATTATTGTGGGGGTGTTTATTAATGAAACAATTAGAAATGTACCTATATCATAACCAAGTGATAACAAGTAATCCCGAGAAATACAATGTGTCTATAATAAATTGAGTGCATATGTGATAAAAGGTTATTTCCGATGGTATTTTGACAACTTTGCACCTTATTGGTTTTTATTTCGATTTTTGGCGCATTAAAACTAATTGAAGTGTAATGTTGTACATTGGTTAGGTTCAAAGGTACATTTCTAATGTCATTGCCACATTGATTCGATTTAAAGGCTGTAATACTTATAACATTTGGTGTCAAGTACATTTTTTGAAGAGATTTTCACTCTTTTGGCCGCCATATGACGTCATGTTGGCAGCTTAAAAGTTATCAGAATACAATTTTTTGTTGTCTAACAACTAACTAGTACTCATTCTTTCTTTATCGCACGTATTTGCTTTTTATATGGCAAATTTAAAATTATTGTGATTTTGCTTCCATTTTGGATTTGAAGTATGACTTAATGTTACAAATGCCATACACTTGTTTCATTGACCCTATAGTACATCTAGTAAACTCCATATTTTGATAATATCGGTTGAATATTAATTACATTTATGGCGACGCCATCTTGGATTACTCAAAAATGCCCAAGGATGCCCCACCCATTCCTACACACCTTACTCTACATTTTCAGCAAAAAATGTGTATATACTCACCTGTACGGTCACATGACGTTCTCTTCTGCCTATAATTCACAGGCTTTACCAGATTTGAACAAATAGCATCGTTAGTTTTTCTTGTTTGCCTGCCACTTTTTGTTTGTTGTGGTTGCTTGTTTTGTTTCGTGTTTGTTTGTTTGTTTCTGCGGTTGTTTTTATTTTTGTTCTGGTTTTTTGCTGTTGTCACGTTGTTCTTGTTTTCATTCCTATTACACCATTTCAGAAACTTGTAATTATATCTAAAACAATCGCAACAAAACATTAGGAATGCCGTCGAGAAGCTTCGCCTTCATGACTTCCACTGTAAGCTTGCATAGCCATTATGGCAATGGTAACAGATTTTGAACACCTCAGAACATGTCTTGTGTGATCTACGTAACACATCCAGAACGCGCCCGACAATGATATAACACTAAAATACGTTCTTACTGTTCTGAATCTGTTTACCATGAACACGTTTTCGAAAGAGTTCTTTGACCCTCTAGAACGCATATGAACACGTCCGACGGCTCCAAGGTTCCTGAAAATTTGGCAGTGTATGTAAAAAGAACATATTGATATGGACTATCCTTCATTAGTTAGTAGTCCTGTGTTTTTGCGTTTGTTGTTTTAACGTAAGGCGTTACAAGCGTTGAATGTGTAAACCCTTACCCAACCTTAGTTTTCATCTACATTTCTTTACTACAAAGCCTAAAACATAATACAATCTTTTGGTTTTCATTCCAAGCGATTATGTGAGCAATAGTTGCTCTGCCAAGTATTTAAGAACTACAGCAATTATTAATACGATATCATTATAAGCTTCAATGCAACCTCTTTAGAACACATTGATACGAGGCGATGAAAAATCGCTTAAGTTAAAAGCCTTGCAATCGTTGAGACCGGAATAGGGCCCTTGGACTACTCTAGACGCAATTATAGCAAATACGAATCTATATACAATTGTTAATACGCGGTGGCAGAGAACACTAATCATACACTAATCATCTTTTCACCGGAGCTGCATTGAAACGCGCCATTTATTGATACAACTAGAAATGGTTGCCTTTTCTCATACACACGTACCTAAAGCTATTACACGTCTGTGATAGCGAAATGGAGGCACCTGAAAATCAAATTAAGTGTATTCTTTTATCAAGGCGTGTTTCCTTCATTCTCTAGTTCTTTTTTCTTCTCGCGTCGAATCCTCTCACTCATGATTAACAAGACTTTTAAAAAGACGGCTAAACGTGAAATTAACTTTTTGAGCCTAGAGCACGTCCACATTACCAAGGTGACTGTCCGCTATAGCCGAGCATCTAACAGCGGCGCAATTGGGCCGACCTTGAAAACTGTATTTTTCAGACTAATAATTAAAACCTATTTGTGACTTCTCAAAATATATACGCCTTAGCAATTAAAGTTACGTTTAAATTGCAAGGGAAGATACATACCTACTTCAGTCATAAGACTGTGATTGTTCTTATCTTATAGTTTTCTTTTATTTTGTTAAAAATGGCTAATGATTTTTCTCGAACGAAATGCCGTGAACCATAAACACATTGCTACAAGAAAGTTAATATTTACGTCATACGTTTGCCTTTATGAGTAGCAAATTTTGATTTGACCATCAAAAAAAAATTAAACGTGAATAACTTCAGTTTTTTGTAACGTTAACTCAGCAATGATTTTCAAGATACTGACACGGGACACGAATAAATTCAATCGCCCCTACACTTTTAGGAAAAAAGTTTAACTTAGAACCTTTTTTATCCTCTACGAAGCACGCTTTAGCTTCCACAAAGAACCTGATCTATAATTTTGTTAATGTATAATTTGACAAGTTAAGCAAAGTGAAAGGCAGCCCTTTTTAATTCTCAAATATTTTTCTTGGATGCAAAACCGTATCTTTCTGTTTCATTAAGACCCCGAATAGTTCTTAAACCTTAAGGTTCTTAAGGTTCTGCAAAAACATTTTCTTAGCTAAAGAACCCTAACGAAAACAAAACAATTCTGTAGCCAATAAAATGATTCTTTGTAGAACCTTATAAACTTTAAAGAACCCTTAGTCACGAACAGTGGCGTAACGGGGCAAGGGGCAAATTTCCCAGTTTTGGGACATTTTCCCTCTCAGGGGGTCAAAAGGCCAATTTTTCCCGGTCAGAGGGCTAAAAAACGGCTGATTTAGCATGATTTTTGCAAATTTTTTCCCGGCCAAAGTCGTCAGGGGGGCACTCTGCCCCCCTGCCCCCCGCCTGTTACGCCACTGGTCACGAATCATTCAAATCCGGGCACTTGAAAGGTTCTCTGTAGACAAGAAATAAAGCTTTTTAAATATGAAAATTATTTTGGAACCAAAAAAGGGTTAAAACTGTTTTTCTAAATACGCACATCCAATACGAACGTTCCTGGGAATATATAAATTTTGAAGGTTCTCTATAAACCTATATAATGAGAAACTGATATATCTTTGTGTTTGCCAAACAATTTGTTCCAAAGAAGTAATGAAAGGATCAAATTTATATTAGTTTATTCAAAATGATAGAATAACATTATTACCACTTGTTCTGAATAACGAATGTTTCTAGTCCTTTTGTCTAAACAACAAATAAATACCTCCAAAACATGGTGTTGTCATGGGGAAAATTCAATTGACTATTTTGAGAAAGAATAGAAATTAGACCAATTATTAATTGTTATTTCATAACTTTTTAACAGTACATAATTTAGATATTAAAACGTGAACAGTTGTAGCAATAAACAGAACATAATTCATGGAAGATATTAATAATTTTGAATAAATATAATAATTGATTTGTCGATGCTCATATTTAACATTCTGTCACAGTCATATACGTCATAAGGTCGCTCTGAACTCTACAGGCGGTGAGCACAAGACTGACTCATCATGCTTACGCGGTATATAAAGTCACAAATCAACTTAATCAGCGAAACTTGGGTCCGAAAAATCGTCGGCTTAGCTGCCCCACCAAAAAGGCTTTGCCCGCAAACACCAAAAGCGGCTCAGCGTAATTCGGCGGGGCTTGAAATGCCAAAAATTCTCTGACTTTTTTCCTTCACGAGATTGCAGGGGAATTTATCAAGAGAGGCATAAAGCAGTAATCAGGTTGAAACGTCAACAGAACAACCAATTTCGCCTCGGGTTCTTTTCTACCTGGCCCTCGCTTGATTTACAGCGCTTTTCTCTCTTGATTTGACGCGCTTTTCTATCATAATGCTACGACACATATAGTCATCATCCTCTCCCTCAATACGGCGACGGCAAATTACATTTGTCACAGTGCCTTGCTCGAGACTTCCGCAAATTTGATGGGCTTTATGCGGCACATAACTTGTTTTGCAGCCGCGAAAAACAAGATTTGCTCGGTTGATTGTTTTTCGTTTCCGCTGATCCGTGTAACACGCAATAGAATTAATTAGGAACCTCCCTTATTGAAGAAACGCAATAAAAAATGACGCGAGGAGATGTTTCCACTTTTTCAACTCCTACTTCTATATATCCGCATTTGATCATGTCTAAAATCAAGACGAAGTGACAAACGTGAATCTTAGAGGTAGTGTTCTTTTAGCCCATTCTTTTCTCCACAAATCAAGCACTCATCTTCAAATCTTAGCAGCATTACGCGGCTACTTCCCTGGGGGAAATGTAGAATAATTTTGTCTTTCTTGACTTTTTCTTTTCTTTTGTTGACACGAGGCGATGCTTGTGTATAATAATCCGCAGATTACCAACCGCATAACTATCGCAAGATATTTTCTAAAGTCAGAAGATAATACACAATCTCACTATGTCAATGCAAATAATAAACATATCAGCTTCCATGTGAGTTACCCGATAGAGACCTATAGCAAACGAGTCAAATAACGCTGTCTTTGGGAAGAAAATTGCAACATAGAAATACAAGACTTTTTAAAAATGAAAAATCAAAAGCAATAAAGCCATTAAATACGAAAAAAATATCATGGAGAAGGCTTAAAGGCAAATTAGGTCAGACAAGTATATAGTCTTTTTCTTAAAACATTAAAAAGAAAAACTAACAATACGAAAGTATAACAAAGCAATTAAATATTATGGTCCAAAATCTTTTCGAAAATAATCAACAATAAACAAATAAGACAGAGGACAGTGATGAAAGATAAACGACTCATCGATATAAGGAAATTGCTCGCGGAAGTTACAGTTGTTGTATTGCTCTTTCAAATGAGTTAAAAGAAATGTGTTCTGAAACGCTTTTTATTCTTTGTTAAATTGGAGTCATAATTAATATGTCTTGTCTGATGGTTGTGTATGTCTAAACATTCAGTGCAATTCATTATAGAATACCTAATAATTATGTTTGTATTAAAAGTAATAGTCTCTATAACAACTCCAGTGACTGTTTGAGGCGATTCTTACTGTCTATCTCTGAAGTTTGACAAGCGTGCTTATGTGCGTTTTGTAGGGTTCCCCATAAATATTACATAATTAGTGTAATGTAGACTTAAAGTAAAGCATATATTATACAAACAATAAAGAAACATAAGCTTCTTAATACGCATAAAGAAACTAGCTCTTTTGATATCGAAAATCGAAAATCACTTGAACATGTTGAACATGTTGGACAGAGATTTGCCTGCTTGCTTGCAAAACGTTGATGTGAAGATCTTGTCACGCCAGATAATTGAAGAATTTACTTCGAAAATGAGTTAAGTCCACGACATTCATTTCTTGGGAAAACGACAAATACCTGCGATAAAAAATAAACATGAAGTACTTAGATTATGCTGTTAGACACAATAAATGTATTTCTGATACTTCTAAAGTTGTAACATGACGTCAATCAATATGGCAGCCAAAAACGTGAATATCTTTAAAAAATACTTGACACAATTTCTAAATATTACCTTCAAGTACAAGTTATTGTGTCAATGAAACAATAAGAAATGTACCTATGATCATAATTAACATTCTGTCACAGTCATATACGTCATAAGGTTCGCTAGGAAAAAAAAGAAAGATTAAAAGACCAGGCAATACCTAACAAGCATAGAGCACTAGAACGCCAAGAAAACGAAGTAGAAAACCGAGTGGCCGAAGCCCGTTGAGTGGCGAGTAGATGGGCAACAGAGAGTGGGGCGGAGTGTACCTAATTAACGAACAAGAGTAACAAAAAGGCACAAGGAAGGGGGAAGATAGCGGCAGGAAAAAAGGCCAAGCACGCCAACCCGGGGAATAATGGTAGACTAAGGAAAGCTGGGTAAAAGTGGAAAATACGGAAAAGGTTGAGTGGAAGTGAGAGAATAAAAGCATTGAAAAAAGAAAAATCGGGAGAACAAAAAGTGACGGGAGACATGGGAACATCTCCAAGGAAGCCTACAAAAATTGGTGAAGGTGGAGGGGAGTGTTGAATAAGTCTGGTGGGCGGGGCGGAAAAGGAGTAGGGTCACAGACGGGACGGATAGACGAGTTGTGCATCAGGGAAGAAAGACAGGAAGCCTTAGAGACATTATGTCCGGTAGAATAAACAGGTGACGAAGACAAGAGTAAAAGAGCTGTAGAAAAAAGAGAGTGGGGGACAGAGAGAAGAGTGGGTGAGAAAAAGTGAGAGAAGAGAACGGAAAAGTAGAGACAGATGCAAAAGGATAGCAGCGTAGCTGAGAAAGGGTGTAAATTGAGTAAAAAGGAATCACCTAAAATAGAACGAGGAAGCAAAGAGGGAAGTGGAGTAGTCAAAGAAAGAGATGAAAAATAAGGGCGCGAAAACAAGGATCAGGGGAAGGATTGAAGAGCGCGGAGGGAATAGTAGGACAGGTCGTACGAAGGGAACAAAAGAGCGGAATAGGTTTTGAGAAATGAGTCTACGTGAGGGAGGGAAGAGAGAAGTGGCTCACAATGGTCGGGAAAATGAGGTGAAAAATGAGACTGAGAGAAGAAAGAGAGGCAAGTGAGAGATAGTAATAGGCAGGGGGGAGAGAAAAAAGGCAAAAATTGGAAAGAGATCGAGAGTTAAGCGGGAAATGAGCAAGATAAGAAAACGGACTAGAAAAGGACAAGAGCAGGTGTTAAGCACGATCATAGGGGGGTGCGAAAGAGTGAGCGGGGGAACGAAGGAAATCAGCAAGGAGTATGACAAAGGAATTAAGCGGAAGTAGGAAGAGCAGGATCCAAGGAGGATAAATATGCGTTACGGGAAGATGCGAACAGAACAAGACGGACGGAGAGATAATTTAAGGCGAAGGGAAAAAAAAAATGACGTTATATACCGGAAGGATGAAAGATAAGGGGGACATTAAAGAGGGATTGGAAGAGAAAAAGAAGTTACGGGATAAGTTACCGAAGTATGGTCTGAAGTAGTATCAACGATGGATTGAGGAAAAGAAAGCGCGTAGACCCCACCAAAAAAGGGCTGCCCGCAAACACCAAAAGGGCTCAGCGTGTAATCGGCAGGGGGGCTGGAAATGCAAAAAATTCATCTTGACTTTTTCCTTCACGAGATTTTGCAGGGGAAAGGCAGTTATCAAGAGAGCATTGAAAGCAGAATCAGGTTTGATTTGAAAAGTCAAAGAAAAAACCAATGTCGCTAGGGTCTTTTCATACCTGGCCCCACTAGCTGGATGTACAGCGCTTTTCTATCTTGATTTGACGCCCTTTTCTATCATAATGCTTACGACACATATAGTCATCATCCTCTCCCTCAATACGGCGGACGGCCAAATTACATTTGTTAACAGTGCCTGCTCGAGACTTCCGAAAAGGGGAGGGGCTTCTTGTGGGCACGTATAATTGTTTTGCAGCCCGCGAAAAAGGAAAAACAAGATTCTCGGTTTGATTGTTTTTCGTTTCCGCTGATCCGTGTAACACGCAATTGAATTATTAGGAAACCTCCTTATGGACGAGATGAACGCAATAAAAAAATGACGCGCGAGGAGATGTTCACTTTTTCAACTCCTACTTCTATATCCGCATTTGATCATTTCTAATCAAGACGAAGTGACAAACGTGAATCTTACAGGTAGTGTTCTTTGAGCCCATTCTTTTCGCCACAATCAAAGCACCCCATCATAAATCTAGCAGCAATTGACGCGGATTATTTCCTGCGGGGAAAGTGAATAATTTGTCGTTCTTGACTTTCTTTTTCTTTTGTTGGAACGAGGCCGATGCTGTGTATAATAAGCACAGATTACCAACCGCAGAACCTTCGCAAGAGTTTCTAAAGTCAGAAGATAATACACAATCTCACTATGTCAAGCAAATAATAAACATATCAGCTGCCATGGGAGTTTACCCGAAGAGACCTATAGCAAACAGTCAAAAAGCTTGCTTGGGAAGAAAAATGACACATAGAAAATACCAAGACTTTTTAAAAATGAAAATCAAAAGCAATAAAGCCATTAAATACGAAAAAAAATATCAGGGAGAATAAAGGCAAATTGGTCCGACATGTATATAGTCTTTTCTTTAACATTAAAAACAAAAACTAACTTACGAAAATAACAAGCAAATTAAATAATTGGTCCACAAATCTTTTCTAAAATAATAACATAAACAATAAAAAGAGGGACAGTGGACTGAAAGATAAAGATCACGATATAAGGAAATTGTCGCGAAAGTTACAGTTTTGTATTGTTCTTTCAAATGAGTTAAAAGAAAGTGTCTTGAACGTTTTCTATTTCTTTTGTGAATTGGAAGTAATACTTAAACGGTCTGTCTGATGGTTGTGATGTCTAAACATCAGTGCATTATTATAGAATACTAATAATTAGTCTTGGTATTAAAAAAAGTAATTAGTCTCTATAACAACTCCCATAGGCGATCTTCTGTCATCTCTGAAGTTGACACGCGTGTTATGTGCGTTTTGTAGGCTTCCATAAATATTACAAATTCGTGTAAGGTAGACTTAAACGTAAAGCATAATATTACAAAACAATATAAAGAGAAAACATACGTTCTTAATAGCCATAAGAACTAGCTCTTTGATTATTTGAAAATTCGAAATATACTTGACATTGTTTGAAATGTTTGGACCGAGATTGCCTTGCTTGCTTGCTTGCAAACGGTGATGTGAAGCTCTGTCACGCCGATAATTGAGAATTTACTTCGCCAAAACGAGTTGTTAGTCCAAGACATTCAAGTTATTGGGGCAAAACAAAAGACAAAAGAACTGCGATAAAAAATAAAAACGATGAAGAGAATCGATTATGCTGTTAGGACACAATGAATAAAGTATTGCTCGATCTTCTAAAGTTGTAAACATGAGTCAATCAAATATGGCAGCAAAAATCGTGAATATCTTAAAAAAATACTGACCAATTTATAACATTAACTTTCGACAGTTTTGTGTCAATGTATTTGGAAACAATTAGAAATGTACCTATGATCATAATTAAGTGTACAAGGTTAATCCGAAAATAAAAATGTTTTTCTCCCCCCCCCCCCCCCCCCCCCCCCCCCCACCCCCCCCCCACCCCCGCCCCCCCGCCCCCCCCCCCTCCCCACCCCCCCCCGCCCCCCCCCCCCCCCCCCCCCCCCCCCTCCCCCCCCCGGCCCCCGCCCCCGGTTGATTCCTTCGTCACCCCCCCGCCCCGCCCGACCTCCTGCCCCCGCCCCCCCCCCGCCCCCCCCCCCCCCCCCACCCACGCGCGCCCCCCCCAACCCCCCCGCACCCCCCCCCCCCCCCTTATTTTTTTTCCCCCCCCCGCCCCCCCCCCCCCCCACCCCCCCCCCACACGCCCGCCCCCCTCCCCCCCCCCCCCCCCCCCTCCACCCGCCGGCCCCCCGCCCCACCCGCCCCCCCCTCCCCCACCCCCCCCCGCCACCCCCCGCCCCCCCCCCCCGCCCCCCCCCCCCCCGCCCCCCACCCCAACCCTCACCCCCCCCCCCCCCCCACCCCCCCCCCCCCCATATTTTTTACCCCCCCCCACCCCCCCCCCCCCACGCCGCTGCCCAACCATCCCTCCTCCCCGCCCCCACTCCACCCCCCCCCCCCCGCCCATCCTTCCACCCCCCCCCCCCCCCCCCCCACCCCCCCCCCGCCCCCCCCTCCCCCCCCCCTCCCCCCCCCCCCCCCCCCCCCCACCCCGCCCCCCCGCCCCCCCCCCCCCCCCCCCCCCCCCCCCCCCCCCCCCCCCCCCCCCCCCCCCTCCCCCCCGCCCACCCCCCCCCCCCCCCCTTCTTAATTTTTTTAGCCCCCCCACCCCCCCCCCCCCGCCCCCCACCCCCCCCCCCCCACCCTCCCCCCCACCCCCACCCCCCCCCCCCCCCCCCCCCCCCCCCTGTTGTTTTCCCTCCCACCCCCCTCAGTCGACCTCCCCCCCCCCCCCCCCCCCCCCCCCCCCCCCCCAACCCCCCCGCCCCCAGCCCCCCCCCCCCCCCCCCCCACCCCCCCCACCCCCCCCCCCCCCCGCCCGCCCGCCCCCCCACCACCCAACGCCAACTCCACCGCTTCCAAACCACCCCCCCGCCCACACCCAGCTCCCCCCCCCCCCCCCCCCCCCCCCCCACCCCCTACCCGCCCCACCCCCCCCCTCCCCCGCCCCCCCCCCCCACCCCCCCCCCCAGCCGCCCCCCCCCCCACCCGCCCCCCCCCCCCACCCCCCCCCCCCCCCCCCCCCCCCCCCCCCCCCCTCCCCCCCCCCCCCCCCCCCCCCCCCCCCCGCCGCCCCCCTCCCCCCCCCCCCCCCACCCCCCCCCGTCCCGCCCCCCCCCCCCCCCCCCCCCCCACTCCCCCCCCCCCCCCCCCCCCCCCCGCCCTCGTCTCTCTGTGTGCCGCCGCTCTCCTCCCTCCCAACTACCTCCCCTTTCTCCCTCTTCCCCCCCCCCCCCACCCACCCCCCCCCCCCCCCCTCTCTTGACCCCCCCCCCCTGCCCCTTACCCCCCCCCCAAAAAAAATACCCCCCCCCCCCCTCTCTTCTCCTGTTTTTCCCTCTTCCTTTCCTCCTTCCCCCCTTTCTTACCCAAATTCATAAATAATATTTTAATAAGACCTTTAAATCCCGCCGAAAATTAAGATATCTGGGTAACTGAATGCCATGTACGAATGTCAAATAAACATCCAAAGTTGTCATTTTAAGTGCGTGATCAGTAAGTCAAAAAGTCCTTTGATAGCTGATGGACGTAATCCGTTTGAAATAAGCTCTTCAATTGTACCAGTTACTTATAATATTTAAATTTCCCCCCCCCCAACTATATTTGGTCGGTAGTCACTAGCTCAGTGTTCAAACATTTCATTGTTACAAATGTATTGTTTTATGACCAATGGTATTGTTCAGAATCGCATGATTAAATCCAAACAAGCTCAGTCTTGGTCAGTGTGTTTTTTTTAAATGCGTCATTCAGTGAGACTCATTCTAGTGATTTACACCACCTTTTACTGATACACACATGTGCAAGAAACTTAAAAGGGCATTTCATGATCCGCAATATCTAGTTTGTTCATGGTATGACCTGCATGACGACATGCGCAGAAAGTCACATTGAGTTGTTTTCTAGACTGGGCTTAGATACAGCGGACATGTTTCTTTGTTTATTCACCTGGGAAGCCTGTCGGTATGCCCCTTTGTGCAAAAGATTAGAATTGGTTATGTTGTCCTTTGTTGTCGTATGCACATTCCATTGCTGTACACTTGACTGCACCAGCTTGCTCAAACATGAACATGAAATCTACAGTCATGAGTCTTTAGACCGCCCAGTGTGACCGTTTTGGCGGCATTTCAACGTGTCCGTGCCATATAAGCCGAAAAAAATTCTATTTCTAAAATTTCAATTGATTCTGATAGTGGCGTTTCATGTTTTCAAGTGCACAATAAGCCCAGTGTTTGTAATTGCAAATCACATTATTTTTCCTCCGTAGTAGACCAAAATCTGTATGTACTATTTTGGCGGCCGATCTATACTTAGGCAGGCGTCCAGTTGTTATGAAATCTCTCACTCAACTTGCGCTAGGTAAATCGGCAAGACGAGGCTATCATGGATCACGAAATGCCCTTTACTAACATGCACAAATATTACTATTTAGCAATAATCTCACCTTTTCGTTTTCTTAAACTAGTTGTCTGATCTAAGACATTTTGCAGATGGATAATCCTTTGATTTCTTAACATTTCCTGTTAAATCTGTATGCTAGTCTCCGAGTGCGATGCAATTTTTACATCACTATCATGATTCAACCAAACAGTCAAAATATTCGAAATTTTGCAGGAGTAGTCTAAAAATGGAAGATAAGGTCTGTAATTCGCATAAGTTTGCATTTTTTCAAACAAAAAGACATAATAAAAGAAATAAAACAGCAGTGTTCAATGATCATGAATCTCCGTTCACTTACGTGTTGTGGAGTAAGTGTCCGTATGGACATTAATGACTAAAATCGCACCCGATTTTGTCTTTATTAGGCTGCTTTTCAGTCTTATCACTGCAGGGTATGTTTTAATACATATATTTGTTATAGATATCAAAATTTTGATTTGTGATGATTTATTTTTATTTTACAATTTGGCATCCCTGATAGTGCTTAATTTGTTACATACAAAAAACTGATTTTGTTTTGGTATAGACACGCCTTCAATTTCAAAATACAATTTGCGAACATGAATATAACCTTCAGATGTTTCTCTTCAATGTAGTAGGAATACGCTTCCAAGTAATCTCGCATTGGTGAATGTCGAGTGTTCCATTTCCATGCATGAAAATAGAAATAATTTAAAAGAAAAAGGTCACACATTTCGAAACAAGTCTCCTTATGTCCTCAAAGGAATTGGTTTTAGCTACCATAGCTACCATGAAAATTTCTTGAACTGCTTGATACAGACCGTCTCAATAAAACTATACAACAGACTAAAAAAAAGTAAAAAGTTTTTTTTTTTTTTTTTTTTTTTTTTTTTTTTTAATTTAAATAACCAAGGCGACGCCATTATTTTTTTGTGTTTTTGTTGTTTATTCAATTCAATTTGACGTACCCTAACCGGAGATATTGTCAATTGAACACAAAGATAAAATACATGGCCAGTTTGCCCACTTCAGGTTCAAGAAACGATGGGTATAAGGTGTGTCGCATCTTGTGGAATTAAACTGTTTTCAATCAAAAGAATATTGTTGAGATCAGAGTAAATGTAATGTCATGCATTGAACTAATCAATGTATTATTTTTCAAATAGTGAAAGCACAAGAAATTATGTTGAGGGGGAAATAATGGATTCACTCTCGGGGGACAGTAATCATTAAATTCATGTAAATTTTGGGAATTTTACTGCTGAAACCAAGGGGACAGCCATAAGTCCCTGTTGGGGACAAATGTGCGGACAACGCTCTACTAGGGAGGGCCAATTTCCCCCGCCCCCTTTCCCCACTGCCTCCAAGACACCAGGGAGGAACATAATGAAGAAACCAGTGTAAAACAAAGAACAATCAAGAAAATGATGGTGGGTGATCAAAGGCCTGAGTTTACTTTTACAAGGGTGGTTTTATGGGTCTACCTTCTGCTGAAACCTGGAGAAAGGCTGAGACAACAAGACTGTTTGGACTAAAATTTCCCAACGCTACATGTATTGCTGGCAATTGTGACCTTATAAACTTATGTTATATCACAAGGATCAGCACTTAATTACTATTTTTATTTCAATTTTCAATCGAGAATGTCTTTAAGTTGATTTTCAATGGAAACTGTGTTGATATGGGGTTAGCCGAAACTGGCCCAACGGGTTTTTCAAGTGTCTCAGATAATTGGCCATAACTCCTGAACCAGATCCTCAAATTACACCAACTAAAAATCTTATGAAAGTTGGAACATTTCTAAAAAATAATCAGTCAACCTTCAGTTGAGATGAACTTAAGTTGTTGTCCAAAAAAAATAATCTTTGATTGTATAGGTTTTAGGGACAGTCTGTATTTTATTTGTGTGTGTGTGTTAGATTTGGAATATATGTATGCAAGTTGTTGTTCAAAATTCATATAGCTATGTGTATTCGGATTTGTTGCTTTCAAATAGAATAAATAAATAAATAAATCCTATTCTTATCGTTATCCTCAGGTGATAGTGGATGGGCTTCAGACCTTCTACGTGCAAGCAGTCAAATTAGTGGCGCTCGTCCAGGATCAGGCACCCCATTCGACCTGTTCTGTATGATGCAGAAGTCTCCACACTCTGGCATAGCATCATCTAGCGCCACTGCTGCTGGTCAACAAGTTGCAAGCTTTCCCTTCAGGCACCCTTTACAACCATTCCCAAACCCCTTTATTCGCATGGATCACGCAACAGCGGCAGCAGCAGCCCAATTGATGCCTGGATTCTTACCCACTGTATCGATGCCATCGGGTGGCACGTGGCCGCCCCACTTGCGGTTCCTTCCCCCGTTGTTATCACCTCCAGCCTCTACCCAGGGCGCGGCAACGGCAGCGGCTGCGGCAGCGGCAGCAGCAGCAGCTACAGCTTCAAGTAGTCAAGGGCCAGAATCGGCGACAAGTCCAGCATCGGTACCTCAATGCTCAAGTATCGAAAACTTGCGTCTGAGAGCAAGACAACATGCTGCTGCCATGGGACTTAATAGCATGTGCTGATAATTAAGCAATAAGACACAAATCTGAAGATAGATAAAAAGTGTAAATAAGTCGGTCTTCTGAGTTACGACTAATATAGTGTATAAATTAATCATGTGATATAGCACTTTCTACCAGATCGGAGACATTCAGATTGGCTAATTTGTATTGAACTACCCGGTAATTGTCTCATTTAGCTTTTAAACATTCTCTGAATTACCTTGCCAGTTTTCCTTATTAGTATGCGTGTACAACTTTCATATACGCATATTGCATTGTAAGTATTTTGGTAACATTAATGAAAAATGCATTATGCATATCGCATATTAGTTTTTCCTTGAAAATATGCATAATATTTTTTCACTATTATAAAGGTAAATGAAAAAGGCATTATACATATTGCAAACGAATTGTTCATAGCAATATGCATAATACCATGTTCATAAATCTGAATTATTTTTATATGGGAATGAGGTGAAAATATAATGAGTAAAAAATATTCAGGACATAATTACGTGGATGCTGTTTAGGGTTTATTAGGATTTTGCAGTTTGTGAGAACAAAAACAAAATTTCTGAAAACTTCTAGAAATTAATTGACCGATCCGATAGATATTGCTTTTCAAAGAATAGATTTTGTCAATTTTCGGCTAATTCCGAAATTCTGTTTCATTGAGATCATTATCGAGTAACTTTCACTCAGTGTGTACATTGCGCAGGTGCCGAGTTTGCGCAGTTCACGCATTCAGTGAAAGTCCCCGGATGATGGTTTTATTTACGCTGAATTTTGAGATCAGAACAAATCGTTTATCCTGTGAACATTACGTTTACGGCTTGGTGCAGGAAATACAACTTAAATAAAATGCTCAAGGTTTCCAAAACCGTCTATAACCATGATAACATAATTGTGGAAACTGCCCTGTAGAATAGAATATCGAGCAGATAATAGGCAGGCCAGATGCTTAAGATGTCATAATTGTCATATTGACTATTTGATGAAACAAATGTAATTATTAGAAATTATTGTCATGGGTCTACTTGTGTTGCATATTACTTCTTTTGTATAAGTTTTTACTGCTGTTTACTATCAGATGTGTTAGAGTAAACATTGTCATCAATTATGAATAGAGTAAAAGAAGACACGAACGTATATATAACTCATGAGAGTGAAATAAAAGTAAACAGATTTTCATGTGTAAGTTATAAAATATTGTCGGTTGCCGTGTGTGCAAAAACAATCCATTTATGAAAACCTAAATTTGTGTTGTTAAGAAGAACTTATTCCTCTATAAGAGGCCTTAAATTGATATCAACAATAATCTTATAAGGTTAAATCTTGTGCTTACTCTTGCCTTTATATATACTAAAAATTGTGCAAACATTTATTAATATCAATTACCACGTAATTGGTGTGAATGTGAAAACAGAATTTACTTCAAGCGGAACTGTCTCACCATGTAATGAAAAAGTCAAATATTCGTTTATGAAATGCGCTACTCCTACACATACTTTTTGTTGCTTGATTAAAAAAAATCAGGATTTCCCTGGAGATCTCATGTCCATATTGGCCCTGAATTAGACATTGCGCCGTCATTTGAAAACCAAGTGTGCACAACGTGGGTAACTAATCGTTCGGAAAATTAACAAAAAGAATAATTAACACTGTGGACATAGCCCTTTCACTCTTAACGCCGATTTGAAGCACAGAACTGGTATCTGTGGCAGTGTACCCGCGCTTTAGCAGGTATACGTGCTATTAAACTGATTAACGTAGGAGCCTAATACTACATGTAATTGTTCTTGCCGTCGCTTGATTCCACGTCCATAACACCAAACCGAATTTGTTCATTCTGTTGTACAGTGATATGATTAATGCGCACAACGCGTTAAAAAAGATTAGAAGGCGCACGCACTATTGGAGTTTCACGCCAAAACGTTCGGTAATGCCCATGTACATTTACTAAATTAATACACCGGTTTATGTATGCCTATGTGGTTTTGGATGTGTATTTAAGTTGATAATTAATCAACCAATGCTCAGCTTGGCGTATGATTACAGAAATGTTGTTATATTTGCGTTGACCATTAAATTGCTGGTCACGGTTGTAATAACGTCTTAATATCAAATACAGTTCAGTGCGATTATGATTCTCTGTGATTATAAGTAAGAAGCTTGTGGTTTAAGGTTACCGTTAAAAGGCCAAGGTTTGGTGCAATGGCTTTTGATGTTAGCATAACCAGTATAATCTTATATAATTTATATAATTTATTTAACGGGCTTAAAGCAATAATACCACATTCCAAATGACACGCGGCCTTTCTTTTTCATAATGTTGAGATTTGGTATTGTTTGACTTGTTCCTAATTAACTATAACTCCCTCTAAGTGATTTAGCTGAAGACGATCTGCATATTTTGAAATAACGATTTTATAATTAAAATCGGGTTTCGCTATTTCAATTAGTCAATATGTACAGGTAAAATTCAAATTTTCAGAAAGCTTTTTTTTTTGTTTTTTTGTCATTTCTCTTGACCTCTTTTTTTCAATTTAAAAGTTGGCGAATTTTATGGCATAATCTTTCATTAAGAGCAACAAAGAAACTTTGTTGTTTTTTTGTCACACTTGTCCAGAAATCCTACATGTTTTGAGCTGAGTTTCATCATAAAATAACATTTCGTGATCCAGCTTCGTACCTCCCGACTTAGCTAAAAAAAGTTGATATTTCAATATCATCTCAACCGTATAATATGCAGGCCTACCTTTTCTCGAGGATATTTTAGTGAACCATAAACAAAAATGATATAATATATACATCGTAAAACAGTCCCAAAGTACCTGGTTCGTATACTGGGTGAACAAAAAAAAACACGATGATGTCAATATATTGGCATGGTTTGGCATGATGATGTCAATACATTGGCATTGGCATTTTTGAGGGGTCACCATATACAAAGGGTCACTGTATTAATTAAATTGCAAATTTAACTGAAACTCTATAAAGTAACATTAACATTGTTAACATTAAAACAACAATTCTTACAATGACCCTTTTACTATCGCAAAAGTGGTGAATGTTGTTTTTAGTACAAAATGTGTCTTTGGCACAAGGGGCTGCTATGTGTTGTCTGTAAAGAGTGGTTGATTTTCTATAGCATTCTTTCCGAAGGGTTTAATTATTGAACAATTCTTCTTTATAAAATTGCATGAAGTGTGCGTTTAATTATAAAAGTAGAGTATAAAATAAATACATTGTAATTTAAACAAAAGGTGTTTGTGTGAATCATTAGTAGTTGATTAATATTTTATTATTTGTACATACTTGTATATGGAAATTGACAGTTTTGCTGGCTTGCGGAATTTATGACGTAATTCTGACGTCGGACTAGGCATTTTGGTACTTATTTTGGTATCAGTGGAAAGAGAAAATTGGTACCAAAGTCAAGTATCTGAGGCATTGTGGCTTATGCTAGGAATGTCGGAACTATAGCAATTGACATTTACATTAAATCTGGCACCAGAAATAAAAGGGTTTTGGTAGGGTGCACAAAAATAGAAGCAGTGCTGGCCAGCCCCTTCCTTTAAGTAGACGAGGGTTAAAAGCATGTTGTCAAAAATTCACAGACCATTGCGTTTGTTGATTTTATAGACATGTTTAAAGCCTTTGATATGCTAGATGGATAACCACCTCAGCTGTAATGATGGGAGGCAATACTGCAATGAAATTCAGTTTATCATGAAATCAATCATGAAATTACATCACTTTCTTATGTTCAGATTTTTAAAAGCAATCTTTGCAGATGTCATGGTGAATAACTCACATAGTGCATTTATATCAGAATGCAAATTATTTATTTTACGTTCTATGTATGTATCTAAAACGTCAGCAATTATTCAATGGAGATGATGGACAATTTCTTAATTTTTATAATTCATGAACATTGGTTTTTTTTTACTTGGATTCACTACAGATTACGCACAACACATTGGACAATTTGAATAGGGTTTCTGTCATTGCTTTGAGGTAATGTTTGGAGTCAAAAATCCTTATAAAGTGTACATTTGTGAAAAACTGCCAATGCAACAAAAGCAAAAGCATTGGCTAAACTTGGAAAAACTCCAATCATTTTCCAATTGTGTATTATGTTTTCTCTCTGAAACCCCTCACGTATCCCCAAAACGACCGATTACAAATTTTGTCAATCGGCCCAGCCGTTTGGATAGTAGAAACAAAAATGTGTACTAAATTGGCCCTTAGGAGAGTCTGTGTTAGCTAAAGGTGCAACGAGAGATGTGAAAATGTGAACATTCTGATTTTGGCACTGGTGTAAAGCTTTCTATCAAAAATATTCCCATCTGAAAGGATTAAGCTGAGAACTGTTTTTGGTACAAAAATTGTGAAATTCCTACTTTCCTATAAAAGCAAATAGAAAATTCAGTATGTGTTTTCTATTGAATTGAAACATAAGCATATATATATATATATATATATATATATATATATATATATATATATATATATATGCTTATGTTTCAATTCAATAGAAAACACATACTGAGTTTTCTATTTCTATTTTCTATTCTAAGTGAGCTTTTGATATTCACTCATTACGGCGTTAGGGGGAAATATATAGCCTTCCCCCTAACGCCTTCCTTTGTAGTTGCGATTTATTCCGTTATAATAACAATAGAAGTGTATTATAATTTAGGAAATAATTTGGAAATATTTTTATTTATAACATCACAAGAATCATTTAAATTTCACTGGGGTAATGAAAAAAATATGAACTATCTTCTAATACCCAAATCTCAACTTTGATGGAGTAATGTTGAGGGAGCGAGGTTGTCGATCGGCTCAACCATTCCCACCTTTAATATTTTCTTCTGTATTAAAATTAAAAAGATATATGGTACTGAAAATAATTATTCCTTCCAAATTTGGCCTTTGCTTTTGTATTTTTACCGAGGTAGTTTTCGATAATATGCCTTCACAGGTCCTATTCGAATATTGTAGGAGTTAATATGACGTCAACAATATTACCTCATTTGGACTTTAATCGTCCTTTGGATGACTCCCTAAGCAGACAATTATAGAAATGTTGACGGCCGTATCTAATACCGGATTTAGGCATAAGGGTTCAAATTAGTTCTTTCCATTAACACATCTTGCTTAGAACATTTAGTGGTTCTCCTTCGACCAAGACACGAGAGCGACACTCGTCATTGTATAGATTCATTCAACAAAAGTGCCCAAATGATAACATTATCAAGGAAACTTTAAAAGTGGTAAATCGTGGAAAAATAATTATCTAATGTCATGCAATTTTCAAGATTGGACACAACGGATTCCCACATAAATTACAGCGATTTCCTAATTTGGTTTTCAACAATTGAGTATACCTAATTACCGTGTCGATAATTACTCGTGGGAACTAATAATCATCTTTTCAATTTGGAGATAGTTGATTCAAAATGCTTAATTGTCCGTAAAATTGATTAAACGATGGTCTGCTCTTGGTAAAGTGATTTCTTCAATTTCGTCTCAAGACTATACCAGTCTTGGTGGTTAAGGTTTCAATGAAGATTGACAGCTCTCATCTTTCTTCAACCGATTTTATTTCAAGAAGTACTAAGTTTTCCTTTGTTTTTTGAAGTGTTATCATCGTGATCATTGGCATATGAATTGGCATCTCAAATAAGGTGTTAAACTTTGAAACCTATAAATGAATTGAAAGTTTAAAAGTTTGTTTTTTAGTATGTAATATTAAATCATATTTAAAAGACTTTCAAAAATGCTTAATTTAACGATTTTGTTTGAGGTGGTATGCCATTTTGTTTTGTTTTTAAATTGTTTTAATTACACTTGCCTACACGTCATCGATCATATTTATTATGAACTTTGCATATGTGTCTACAGTTTTAAAGTCGTATTTTAAACTAAACAAAACACATGTCGGCCCTTTTGTCATGTTCAAAGGCGTATGAACTAGCCCTTTTCTAGGAGTGGGAATTAAAGGAGGCCCAAAGGCCTTTCATGATTTTTTTTTTTTGACAATTCCGCAGCTCTCGACTTTCTAACATTCTCTTTTGAAAACAAAAATAACCAACGATTCTATCTATTATTGTTATTCCTGACAACAATTGCAAATACACACCAATGCCCCCACAAGTGGTTCTAAGTGGTAGCATGAATGTTATTCATGGCGATCACTCGCAAAGCGATGGCCAGAATGGTTCGTTTCTTCCATTGCGCATTGAATATCACGCTGTGATGAGATCTCCAGTGCTAAAGGTTGTATTGTATGTGATATTTATGTTTGCGAAAAAATATGAAAGTTTTCTTTTTCTGCATTAAATATTACAGTATATTAAAATGTATATTTTTTTACATTTTATGCAGAATGTGGAAAATTTGGGACAAAATATTAACAAATTTGAATCTATTTCAATGAGTGCAAGATGATAAAATTCTGTAGCCTTTTCATGAAGGACCTTTTCAATAGAAACGCTTTTGTTGCATGGCAGGTAGATAGCTGTTTTTCAAACTATATTCCATCTAAATTATGAAATGAAATATTTATATCACACGTATCGGATTGCAAATGTTATTTTACTAACAAACAACACAACAACATAATTATATTACTGATACAAAGAAGCTATTCACCGAAGAAGAAAGAGAGCGGGTAAAAACTTCCCCTTTACGCATAAAGGCTAGAATAGCTCGCAAAACGTTTTCGGGAGACATCGATACTTTCTTCTAGTAGATTAAATTGGAGTCGTGTCTTCCCAGATCCTTCGATCTCCGTATGAGTACTCCGCTTTAGATGCACGCTTGTGTGAAACTCGAACCTCATTTTAGAAACCCATTGGTGGCGACGGCTCAGCTAATTTCATTAGCTTAACTTGTGGAGAGTAAGCTCATATTAGATTAGGCTCTTTTCCAAAAAGATAATCGATTTAATTCTTTCTTTCTCGCTTGGGCTCGCCTATTATGCTCCCTGATAACATGAAAACGATCGAGTCAGTGAAAGGGTGGAACACTTAATTTGGACAAATTTTCTTTTTCATGAGTAATTGGTGGAAACGAATCTACTTTGGAAAGGGTGATGTATTGCACGGCAGTAAAGCGGTGCTTTGGCCGCCAACATCCTATTTGAAACGAAAGCACGTCTGGTCTTGATGCAGTCCATCAAAAGAAAGCTAAGGAAGTCCGCTGTGAATTTAGTTAAGCGAATTTGATTGGTTGTTAGACAATAAGATAGGAAAGCGTAGACTGGTGGAGTTATCTTTTAAATAAACGTTGTTGTCGGCCATATGAGCGGTATAGGAAAGAGATATCATAGTTTCTGAAAGAATCACGTAGAATGCAAAAGGGATGTTATATTAAAGCGCTACCGGGGTATTTCTGATCGAGTCTACAACGATTTTCCTCTCTGTGCATACGAAGCGTGGAGAACCGAGGGAAAACCATAGAGTCCGATACAATAATACGATCCCTACCTTGTTTGCTAAAGAAGAGAACCAAACCCGGGGCTCAACCAGCACACCGCTTACATTTCGTTAAGTGTTGATTAAATTAGGCAAATTATATTAAGACCACCGTCTTTTTAGCTCATCGCCCAGGCTAAATTACAGATAAAATATGCAATGGAGTGAGTGTGACTTTTTTTGTTAAATAATAAGCACCAATTTTGGGACCTTCTACGATACAATTATAACCGCGGGCGAGCCAATACTCAAGTTTGATCATTAAAATTCAGTCAAGCAACGTTTAACTGCCAACATGATCATTATTGAAGATTTGCTAACATCAATAAAATCCGTAGCCTTATCAAGAAAGGAACCCGTTCCATAGAAACGCTTTTGTTGCATGGCAGGTAGATAGCTGTTTTTCAAACTATATTCCATCTAAATTATGAAATTAATATTATATCACACGTATCGGATTGCAAATGTATTTTATCTAACAAACAACACAACAACATAATTATATTACTGATACAAAGAAGCTATTCACCGAAGAAGAAAGAGAGCGGGTAAAAACTTCCCCTTTACGCATAAAGGCTAGAATAGCTCGCAAAACGTTTTCGGGAGACATCGATACTTTCTTCTAGTAGATTAAATTGGAGTCGTGTCTTCCCAGATCCTTCGATCTCCGTATGAGTACTCCGCTTTAGATGCACGCTTGTGTGAAACTCGAACCTCATTTTAGAAACCCATTGGTGGCGACGGCTCAGCTAATTTCATTAGCTTAACTTGTGGAGAGTAAGCTCATATTAGATTAGGCTCTTTTCCAAAAAGATCATCGATTTATTTCTTTCTTTCTCGCTTGGGCCTCGCCTATTATGCTCCCTGATAACATGAAAACGATCGAGTCAGTGAACGGTGGAAGCACATTGAATTTGGACAAATTTTCTTTTTCATGAGTAATTGGTGGAAACGAATCGACTTTGAAGGTGATGTATTTCACGGCAATAAGCGGTGCTTTGCCGCAACCATCCTATTTGAAACGAAAGCACGTCTGGTCTTGATGCAGTCCATCAAAAGAAAGCTAAGGAAGTCCGCTGTGAATTTAGTTAAGCGAATTTGATTGGTTGTTAGACAATAAGATAGGAAAGCGTAGACTGGTGGAGTTATCTTTTAAATAACGTTTTGTCGGCCATATGAGCGGTATAGGAAAGAGATATCATATGTTTCTGAGAGATCACGTGAATGCAAAAGGGATGTTATATTAAAGCGCTACCGGGGTATTTCTGATCGAGTCTACAACGATTTTCCTCTCTGTGCATACAAGCGTGGAGAACCGAGGGAAAACCATAGAGTCCGATACAATAATCTATCCCTACGTGTTTTGGCGAAGAAGAGAACCAAACCCGGGGATCAACCAGCAAAGCAAAAGCCGCTTACATTTCGTTAAGTGTTGATTAAATTAGGCAAATTATATTAACCACACCTTCTTTTTAAGCTCATCGCCCATGCTAATTACAGATAAAAATGCATGGAGTGAGTGTTACTTTTTTTTGTTAAATAATAAGCAACCAATTTTGGACCTTCTATACGATAACAATTGATAACCGCGGGCCTGAGCCAATACTCAAGTTTGATCATTAAAATTCAGTCAGCACCGTTTAAAACTGCCAACATGATCATTCTTGAAGAGTTAACTAAACATCAATAATGAATTGACCCCAAGCTGTAGCAGCCTGATTGCACATTTAATGTAATAACACATTACTTCAATGTTCGTAAAATGTCTATTTAGGGGCCAAATAAGGGTTTTGCGCTCCATTTATTGATTGTTAATCAAACCAAGGGGATTCTTGAAATTGTCGTTTGCTGAACCATACAACATATTGAATATTTGTTTACTAAATATTACTGACAAGCAATAGTGCACATCTTCTACGGTAAAACACTATTTCTTCTATACGTCGACAAAAACGAAAACGCTTTAATTTTTAATTTCTTTTAAATAATTTTTCCTCAGGGACGCATGCATTCCAATATTCAGATCTGAATTAGTTGTAATAATGCTAAATGCCCTTCAGTACCTTCGCATTCTCCATTTTAGCCGTTAAAATTGCGTTAAATTTGCCACAAGATTAGTGTTTTTGTTTATTTTTTGTCCTGTATTGCAATAAGTTGAATTTTTTTCCCGTTATACCTTATCCTAAACGTTACAATTTCTCGTAACCAAAGTTGACGAACCCTCTGTTTTTTCATTGTCATAATTCCTTTACCAAAGGAACCTTTAAAATCTAATTTTCCAATGAGTGTTCTCTTTGAGGCTAGTCTGCGCCATCCGTTCCACCATGCATTTGTCTCTGCCCTAACACAGGGACAGGTTTCCCCCCCCCCCCACGGGCTCAAAAAGCGGGACAAATTGGCATTTTCATCTTTCTTTTTTTAGATTTTGGGGCCATTCATCTAAATTGGGGCCAAAGTTAATAAAACGGGGGGCATTTTCACGCACATTTGATCCCAGTCAGAATTCATTGGACGAAGTTACCGAGACAAACAGAGATTGTTTGCCCCCTCTGGCGGACGACTTGGGAATCTTGGCCCCTCTGAATCGACTGCTCCGGTACACCCACTGTCCATACATCAGATAATACTTTAAAATTGTCTGTCAGCGCGAGTGTGATGATATTGATATTAAATGATCATAATGATGTTGGTGGGGTGATGTGTTTTTCTACATTGCATGACATTCAGCCACTTTTACCGTCCTGTTTTTCCTAATTTTATCAACCTTTTATAAAATAATTTATATTTCACATGACATATCTCATTTTCCTAGAATTACATCAGGCCCAGTTCTCACAGTATCAAATAATCCTAACCGCATTTCTCTTTCCATTGAAATCGACAGTCAAAATAAGATTTGAAAAAATATCGGCCTGCTAACAGTTTCTCTAAACACTCACACCCGTCATCCATTGATAATCGGTATAAATTTCATCATATTTACAAATCAAATTATTAAATTAATCACTTATCTACAATTCACGCCACTAGTCGGTTAACAATTACACCAGCAGATGGAACCCTTCGGTTTCTCTAAGTCGTTGTAGTTTCACTAGGGAGTTAAGCATGTTCTTGATCTTGCTTTATATAGTTTAATTCATGCCTCGCGTAATGCAAGACCATGGTCATTGGGCATACTGCCCAGCGCAGATTTACCGCTGAAGATAGCCCAAGGGAGACACGAGTCCATTGAGTACAACACCAACACACCATTAAGACATCGAAGTCAAAAAGCTAGCATTGACAAAAGAATTCAAATAATAGTGAAAGAAATATTTATACAAACACACGGTTAGTTGATTAAAATCCGTTTAAGCGATTACCGTGTGTCAACTGGGGCCAGCTTTTTGGGGCACAACAACGATTATTATTCCTAATAGTGTGATTTCTTTCAATATTACTTACCATCACAGATATCATACACGTGATGCCAAACCACTTAAGATAAAAGATTTTGTTAAGGGTTCGGATCGTGCCACAATCTTTGTCACAGTGCTCTCACTTCTTTCTCAAAATAAACGCACCAACTTAACTAGAATATTAAACGGCTCTTACGCAAGATCAGATAGGGTCAAAATAATATTCTTTAGCATTGTATGTCTTTGGGTATGATATCAAGATAGGGTAGTCCTGGGCAGGTAAACCTCCTACGTGGATTTTCACACCTCCTATGCAGTAAAAAGAGTCCAATGATAAAGTACGTTTGAGGCTATTGTCATTTTGCATTTGCAGACAAACTACTTATTTTCCATTTGGATTATCTTCGAATAGCATAGTCCGAGTGGAATATTCGCAAAACTAGATGTTAAATTTTGATGCCAATTTGAGTCTATAGAATCTGAAATGTTAAACAAGGACACCACACATATCTGTGTAACAATTTTATGCCCCCTTTTTTCGTTTTCTTAAGTCTCCTGCAAAATAGCAATATCGTCACATTGACGGTTTTGTCATTGGATCATATTTATTAGATCGAAAATTTTGAGAGAAACCATAGAAGGTTTTTCCTGCCAATTAAAGAGGAATATCTTTATGAGGGCACATGTGCTTCAGAGGATTGAGCGCCCGACCTCGCCAAGGGTTGTGAGTTCAAACCCCGCTGCTACCAGCGTGTTGGCCCTTGAGTAAGGCACTTAACCTCAATTACTCCATAAGTGGGTACCGGTGAATGCTGGGAACGTATACAGACTCGATGTGCAGGAGGTGTGATGAACTCCTGACAACAATATTACGCGGAGTCGTCTGGTCCAAACGCCAAAAATATGCGATGGGCATTCCACGCACGAGCTTGATCGGCACTGCACTTAAGCTTTATCTTAACTCTTTCCGCCCTGGACAATTCTGTATACGTTATAACACATAAGTTGGTGACTTTTGAGATGGCTTTCTAAATGTTTGCCATTAAACTGGGAAGCCATCTGAAAACACCAACAAAAACTAGAGTAAAAAAAAACAAAATTTGACAAATATTCATCGCTGAGCGACTATAGTCGCTTACCGGTGGTGTCCATAAAACCAAATGAGAGATAGGTGGTCAGTTGTCCGCATGCAGTGACCGGCAAACTGGAGATGTCTCTTTTTAGTGGTTTCTGATAGGAGTGGTATATCTCCATAAACCTCATTGTTGGAAATATGATCTCTCCAGCTGATGTTAAGTACTCTTCTAAACTTCTAAAAAGTTGTGTGTAACAGCCATTGATCCTGTTTTCAAACTCTTCACACTATCCTTTACTAACACAGACAGTCATGAGATCTCCACATGACATGCCACAAACCAATCATGAGATTTTTTCATAACCTGCCACAAATCAATCATGAAAACTTCACAAGACCTACCACTAAAACTTCATGAGATCTTCAAATGACATTCTACAAAACAATCACGAGCTCTTCAATAAATTTGGCCTGCCAGAAATCAATCATGAGATCTTCAACTTAATCAAGTTAATGGGGAGTTGTATAATTATGAGTTGTAAATATTTGTTGTCATTCTTGTCTTGACAAATCGTGCAAGTGCAAGAGTTGCCATGTGTGATACAGATGTGGGTTTCCACGTATTGGGATGACTCTTAATTTAGTCAGTGGCTCTTCAAATGGTTCTTCAGGTTACCGCCGCCTGAAAAACCATTTCAAGAGCCACTGACCAAATACTTCACATAATAGTATGTTTGATGGGAATTTCTGACAAATGGCGGCTATTGCACTTAAGACCTGGTTGTATTCAAACGAAGAAATAAAATTTCACATTTTAGAAGGAAAATGATCCAGTTTATGGTCAGTATGCGTTCCGATCTTGAATATATTGACCACAACCAGTTCCTTAGACAACTGTATTAATCTGTTTGGGTGACTGGCTGTATTTAACTGAATAAGGTGCAATGATAGATTACGCTTTATTCTGTAATATGTTATAGTCCAGGCTACAGATTCATTGATAACTAATATCAACCTTGTTTTATTAGATATATGTTTCTCAACGGTTTATAGATCAGTTTTTTATGATGATTCTGAATCCGATGGATGCCAGACGAGCAACCTTGAGCATTTTTGTCGTAAACGCAAAAATTCAAAATGGCCACCAAAACACAAAACAATCATCTCTTGTTCTCTCAAAAGTTGTAATTTGCAGCCTGTCTCGTTAAAACCTTCATTATGACCAATTAACATATGATTCTGTAACCACGTAATCAATGAATTCAATATGGCCGTCAATACAATAAAGTGTCTGATCGTGATCTATTTTTGACTGCATGTTGGTAAGTTGGTATCCTATCTTGGTGTTTTGGCAGTCAACAAATTCATTCAAACCATATTTTTTTTTTTTTTTTAATGTGATTATAAATTCCTTCATTATTGGATCCAAGATGGCTTCCGATACTCTGAGATGGCTATAATTGATAGCTGTGTCCAACCTAGTACTGCAATGTTTGTGATATGCATGTAAGTCAATCAGATCAATGTACACATCATTAGTGATCAGAGGAATCGATACATGTAAGATGTCATCCAAGATGTGTATCCAATATGGCTGGAAATGGCACTTACTAAGTGGCCAAAAATCCAATCACTAATAGTTTAGGGATACGTGTCTCTTTGTTTTTGGTAGGTTTTAGACATCCATTGGCATCCATATTGGGATATTTGATGAATAAGAACTCAATGACACTTAAGATTGTTTTACTGGGATTTTACGAAGTGATAATCCAACTAAAAACCACAAAATATATATCTTTAGCCTACAGTGTGAATGAATTATTGACCTTTACTTATTGACATTTGCAGCCATATTGGACGTTCATCTAGGATGCTATCTTGCAGGTATCAAACACTTTGATTAAACTGCTCTGAATGAGTTATAGTGATATGCACAAACATGGCAGCTCTTGGCTCTTGGCCATTTTGGAGCCATCTTGAATGGTTTATTGATTTGATTGATTATCAAATTGTTGAAAGCTATCCATAATGGTTTCAATTAATGTATTGATTGCTAAAGTATTGGTATATATATACCAAGTTACCATTCTATGGTCAAAAGTAGATAAATATCAGATGCTTTGTTGTATTGGCGGCCATATTGAATCTCTTAATTATGTGGATAATGAATCATATTTTTATTGGTCACAATGGTTGTTTTGACTGGACAAAAAAATACAACTTTTGAGTAATTAACATATGAGTTTTTAGTGTTGTGGTGGCCATTATGAATTTTTGCGTTTCTTTGAAAATGTTCAAGGTTTTTTGCCTGGTATCCATCGGAATCAGATTCAGCAGGAAAAACTGGTCTAGAAACCGTTCAAAACATTATATATATGGTATAACAAGGTCACGCGGTCTGTAGCCTGGACTATTAAATAGGGTAATGGGTTCTCTTTAAAACGTATGTTTTGCTTATTAATGTCAAAATGAACCAGTTTCTTAGACAACTGTCTTACACTATATTTGGTTGCGGGCTGTCTTTAAAGCAATAATAGCACATTTTTGAAGAGCGCCCCCAATTTTTCCAAAAAAATTGAGATTTTTACACGGTTGCATTGGTAACTGGCTAGTAAACTATACTTGTGAATGGTTAAGCTCGAAAATGTATATGTGTCGCAAACGAATGAGTTTTGTAGTTAGAATAATTAATATCGGAGATCTCGGATAATAATTCAACGGCTGCTGGAAACGGCCTTCCAATATGAAATCGTCGTGAAATAGCGATGTACGTGTATACGCTCTTCCATTAGTTGTTTTATTGGTTCAGACAAGTGAAGTTAGAGGTCATTTTCTTGAGGTGGCACTATTTCATCATGGACGGTCATAAACTTAGCATTTCCACCTCTGCCGTTAAGTACAATCTGTAATCCCAATTCTAATTACAAAATTGCTTAATTATGGTAAATACGCATTTTTGAGCATTCTCGTTCGCAGGTATAGTTTCCTAGACAATTATCAACATAACTGTGCAAAAGTATCAAATTTTGAAAATTGGGGCGCTCTTCAAAAAATGTGCTGTTATTGCTTTAACGGAATAAAGTGCAACACTAGATTTACGCTTTATTCCGTAATATTTTTGTTATATTACCCTCAAATTTTGTGATTAAAACTATTATTTTCTCAATTTTATTTGAGAAGAGATTTCTCACGGGAAAAGTACTTTGTTTATGATCAAAAAGAGAAAGGGGGTTCCCCTAGTGTTGTTTGTGCAAAATGCACCTGTTATTTACATCAAGCAAGAGATGAGTGGGATTCCCCGAATGCTAAACTTAGAAACTAAGTCAACTTGTTTATGCTTTAAGAAAAACATATTGCAAAATTTGGGGATTCCCCCATGGTGTTATAAATGTGAAGTGATACAATGCAGATGATGTAATTTATGTGAAATCCAATTGGTCAGCTAATGCAAGGTTATGTTTATGCATAATGCTGTGGTAATATCTATATATTTTAAGACTTGGGAACTTTGTGAAATCAATATATAATGGAGGGTTTGGAGAGGCTAGATTTGCCAGCAGCCACCAGTAACAAGTAGCTAGAAGTTATAGCTAGTTTTAATCTGCAATGAGTAGCAGACCTGTACAGTACCTAGTGCCAGGATTTATAATTCCATGTGAGCGAAGTCGCCCTAATTATTCTACTGTAGTCTTTAAAGCCAAAAGTGCTGGAAATTCCAAATTGTGGACAGATGGAAATCGTGGTAATTATCTTGGACTGATATACAGAGGAATATTAGTGTCGTCGAGGGACTTATTTAACCCCGTCGTCTTGAACTGCTGGACAAAATTACCTTCAAGACCCAGAAGATTCCTATGGAGATTGTTGCATGCTGTCATTTTGGAGTCTTCGCTGTGAGGACATATTATCGTTGAACTGCAACACTTCTTGTAACACTGGACACTAGAGGACTTGAAATATTAAGTATCTTAGTTTATAAATCATATAAAGTTGTTATTGTAATTTTGTTTTGGACATACCAAATTCTTGAACCAATCTGATTAAATCAATAAATCTGTGTTATATTTTGAAATTCAGATCACTTGTGCACAAGGCTCATTTGTTTGTGTTTAAAAGGTATTTCTGACCTTTGACGTCTACGAGACGTCATAACATGTTAAATAGGGTAACAGGCTGTCTATACGACATAATACATATTAGTTAGCTTGTGGGGACTTAGAATTTGTTTAAACGTCCCCACATAGAAATAAACGTCCCCAAAAGGCTTAAAACTTCCATCACTAAGTTGTTTCCCGGTTTTGCCTAGAAATTGTACAAACCCTATTAAGAATTGTTTTCAAATATTAGAAAATGAGTGGATAAGATGTGTATTTTTATTGTGTCTAAATATTGTTTCATGCTACATAATTCCTTTAAAAGATTCCAGGATCAAAGCGAGAGAGAGAGACAAAAAGATAGTAAATGCACCCAATTTCCGCATAATTGCCGATTATTTATCATTTTTATACCTTAGCCACAGCAATATCAGACCCCACGTTGGGAAAGGTTACAATTGAATTAAATTGTTTTACCGGCTGCGTACATTTCCCAATTATGTGATGGGTATGCATAGTCATTAGCACAAAATGAAAAATTCAAAAAATTTTGTCAGCTGGATATCATTCGGATGGTCGAATTATAAAGAGTAAATTCAACTTCAAAGGAATTAAAAAGCTTCTACGCATGTGCTTTACTTTAGTCAATGATTCTTGTTTTAGATCATTTTAGACCAGAGTACCAATATTAAATAAAAATTAGTGTGGGCTTTTTGATTTCCAGACCTTGTGCACAGACCTGTTCTCAATAAGATCAAGACGCCATCTCAGTTCATTGTTTAACCGTAGTTGGTAAATTTCATACAAAAAATGCGTGTTCTACCACGCTATTCCACAAAACGCATACAGGGCAAAGGACAATTATGCCGAGTTGACATTAATCAATTTTAACCCCATTCTGCAATATTTAATATTTTAAGTATTTCTGTGGGCGGATTACATTTTATCAAACCTTTTGATGAAACCTAGAAGCGTGGGAGCGTTTTCGGGAAAAAAATAATGTTTACAATTGAATCGCCTGTTGGTATCATTGTTTGAATTCTAGTCGTAATCAATATTATAGTTTGTACATGTATGTGAACAGGAATTTGTTTCAAAAGTCATGTGGGACTGAAGTCATTAACAAATTTTAACATACTTATCGAAATTATTTCGAAATGTTTGAGATTTTTGTTAAATTTTCCATGGAAAATCTAGTGTATTCTGGTTCATTCTATACCTCCTGCCTTTTGTGAAAGGAAATTATTGAGGTTATTTCTCGTTAAAAATGGTGATACCCTGGTTGTTGTAATATGGCGGAAGTTTATCGGTAAGTAAGGGTCCTGTCTTTTTTCTCACGACGACGATAAGGATCTCAATCTGATGAAAACTTATGGATCTGTTACGATGCTTATTTAGTATGACATAAGTATTCCAGTCGTTAGCAGTTTGAGGAGAAAAGAGTATTCAACAAGAGTATTACCTAATTGATAAAAACATAGAAGTTGTGGTGCTAATGTTGTGATTAACGACGATCGTCAGCGTGCATTTACATGAACATGTTGGGAATTTTAGCATGAAAATGCATTTAAATTCAAAACGAGCGAGGATTCTCCTTTGTACTGAGGTGCAAAAAATTTCAAAACCAAATTAACGCTTATATCTCCCAGAGCAATCAATCTGATATTCCTCTTGTTGGCCATACATCCAGATACTTTCCTACAAAATATACTAAGCAAAAACATTATATTGAACTTGAATTCAAAAGTATACGACTAAGAGATAGAAAAAGATCACATATATAAATAGCAGTGATTTACGCGATTACATGATTGGAGTAATCAACAATTGTAATAATTAAGCAGTTTATTTTTTAAAACGCTTTCAAATAAAATAGGGTGTTGTTGTTCTTGTTGTCTGTTGTGTGTTGTTCTGTCTTTTCTTGTTGTTGATTTCATCATCTTGTGGTCCTCTTGTCTTGTCTTGTTCTTTTCTTGTTCTTGGTCTTCTTGTTGATCTTCTTCTTGTTTTGTTATTATTGTTCTGGTTCTTGTTGTTCTTATTGTACTTCTTGTTCTTCTTCTTGTGTTCTTCTTGTAACGTCTCTTGTCTCTTGTACTTCTTCTGGTTCTTCTTGTCTTATTCTGTTCTTCTTGTGTTCTTCTTGTTTTCTTCATTGTTATTCTTGTTCTTCGTCTTCTTGATATTCTTTTATTCTTCTTTGATATATTACTTGTTATTCTTCTGTTTTCCTGTTATTTTTGTTCTTGTTCTTCTGTTCTCTTCTTGTTCTTTTTGTTCTTGTTCTTCTTGTCTTCTTTCTTTCTTGTTCTTCTCCTTCTTCTTCTTGTTCTTCTTCTTCTTATTCTGCTTTCTTCTGTTCTTATCTTGCTTTCTTCTTGTTCTTCTTCGTCTTGTTATTCTTCTTGTTTTTCTTCTTGTTTCTTGTGTTCTTCTTCTTCTTGTTCTTCTTGTTCTTTTTCTTTTTGTATTATTTTCTTCTTGTGATCTGTTCTTGTTCTTTTCTTGTTCTTGTTGTTCATGTCTTGTTCTTCTTTGTTCATCATCTTCTTCTTGTTGTTGTTTGTCTTTGTCTAAGAGTTAATATAGTGCTATTCACGAAAGAATTATTGATAGTCTGAATTGCATTATTATCCGCCAACGATTGGGAAGAGAAAACAACACAAATGGACCTAACGTAAAATGAAAAATTAATAAGGATGAATAAAAGGCTGCTGAATACAATTTCATGTAAGAGTGCATGGGGAATGGAAGACAGAGTAGAATACATGAGATTTGCGCAATAGTTTTTATGTTAGCAAGATGAGTTGGTAAACGATAAATGATTCTCATTCGTATATCTCATGCAATATTTTCTATATTGAACGCAAACAATTTTTTCGACCATACTACCGCCCTCAATTTCACAAAAAGGTTTTCAACGAGAGATTTCAAATAACAGGTGTCCCGAAAAAATACTGCAACAATTCTGATTTTGGCCTGGTGTATAAGCTTTAAATTCAAAAATTATCACCATCTTGTAAGGGATTAAGCTGAGTGAGAAGAGAACTGTTTCTTTGGTTCACAAATTGTGTGAAATTTCTAAATTTTTTATAGGAGCAAATAGGAAAAAAAATCACCCTTTTTTTCTTTGAAATAAAGATTATAAAAATCACCTTTGTTTCGCTTTTAAGACATTCCTGCACCAAATACAAGGTAAAAAGAAATCCTTTGAGTGTCTAATCAGGCCCGTACGCAGGGGGGGTGCGGGGGTGCGGCACCGCACCCCCCCCCCCCCTCAAATCCACAAAAGGGGGAAAAGGGGAAAAAGGTCCACTTTTTTTGATGAAATTATTTTTGATAATTTATTAAAAGGTCCAAAAATTTAGAAAAATATTGACACGAAAGTCCACTTTTGGTTGCCGTGATGAAATTGATCAAAACACAGTCCAAAAAAGGACCATTTTGAGGGGTTGTTTAAGTCCAATTTTTACCAAAAAAGTCCCTTTTCGAAAAAAAGGTCCACTTTTTCGAAAAAGTCCCGCACCCCCCCCCCCCCCCCAAAATAAATCCTGCGTACGGCCCTGTTGTCTAAATCTATATAAAAATCACTACATATGACACCTAAATGGAACTGTATAAAAAATCTCTCGTTTGCACCTTCATAGGTGTAATCAGATCGTTTCAAGCATACATTCATAAACCGTTGTTATAAGTTGGAGTTTGTTTTTGGTTCTTACTTCTCGTTAACGCAAATACAGTAATTAATGGTTAAATATAAACAAACCAGGCAAAAAGCGCTGTTTGTGATTCCATTCACCCTCGTGAACGGTACTACTGGTTGACACCGCAATGAGGTCAGCTTCATAACTTTATTACGAAAAATTCGCCCACCCCCCCCCACTATTTTTTTTTCAGTCACACATGCATAGTACACTGTCTCAAAACCTACCCTGCAGAATTCGATCCAGTTGATTACACCAACAAACAGTTTCCAAAACAAACGAGTACGATTTATTACTGACTTGGGTAGACAAACCGTAGTGATGTCGCTGCCCCGTATCCTTGATGTTAATTATCGCATACGGCTTATGCTCGTCCGTTGCTTTTTTGTCCCATAGCCAAGTCAATAGTGAATTACTGGACCGTTTGGTATAATGAGAGCAGGTAAACTTTATTGTCCCGTTTCATTTTCAATAATTTTCAGCCAAAAGTGCAAAAAACTGGCTGGAGCGATTTAAATTAGGCAGGACCTTTGGGAAATGGTTTGTCCAAATGGAAAGATTCTGTGTCGATCGCTACTGGCCCTTACAAAGAAAGTGCCCATTATCTTATGATTAATATTGGAATTACTCTATTGTGTAGTACAATCATCCAATGACAGGTACTTTATTCAGAATATTACATTTCAAATGGTTTGACATAATAAAATAAAAAGTATATTAATAAGTCAGTCAAGGCCGCTTGTTTATGGAAAGTGTGAAAAATGTATGGTTTCCATTATATATCGAATAGCGGACTGATATTTAAGATGGTCAAATACAACGAGTTAATCAGCGTCTAATTGATAGATGTAAGAACTCTAATTTGGGCACCACTTGCCCATCCAGGCTTTTACTGATTTCTTATGGTGGTTTTATCGTTAAATACTTTTTATCATATCATATGCTGTCCATTGGTGCAAGAATTCACATTTGCTCAATTTGATTTTGAACTTTTTCACAATCGAAGTTGCGCCTGGTTTTGGTTATTTTGCAACCTTGGCCTATTATAATATTTATCTTAAAGTAAGAAAATTCAGGTCGCTACTCTTTAACTGTTGATTGTAAGCCCGGACAGTTCAATAACTAATGCACTCTTACAACATACTTAAAATTATGTGTATATATATATATATTATATAAAATTATATATATATACACATAGTTTTAGAGTGTATATATATATAGAATACTATATATCTATATATATTAATTTATAATATATATATAGAGGAGAGAGAGAGAGAGAGATTCCTGTCGACTTCCCATTTCTACACACACATCTTTAAAATTTGCTGCAAAAGATAATTCCAACCAACCGGTTAAGTAAGGGCTGAGCTACAGTCTTTTCAATCATTAGTCACCTTTTCCACATCCACGGCTTCCCATTTTAATGCAACGGCGGCAACTAAGCAAATGACTCTCCCCCAAATGATGATAAGCGTATGTTCTGTGTTTATGTCAAATAATGTGGTATCTTAAAGATGTAAAACCATGTGATAATGGAAAGTTGTATTTGTAACACCTTTTTCTCTCAATATGTGGTATATTATTTAAACCTAAAAAGGTTGTCACCGATGTATTTTCCTTCATCATGTTCATATGGTATGATTCATTCAACTCCTCCAGAAACTAATACATGTATCAAGTTACTTTATTTTTCAAATGATTGTTATGAGTGATGAGGACGTAGAAACGTTAAGAGGGCATCGATGGTAAATTGTTACTGAATTTTGTGTGATAAAATAGCATCACATTCATTCTGCAGTCAATAAATAGCACTGATTTTCTTCGCTGAACGCCGTTCAGTTTAATGTGACTCCGTGGACAGAGCGCAAAACCGACTACTTGATTCAGACGACTGTAGCTCTGTCTATACCTAAACGATGTGAATGATCTTTGCAGCAAATTAAAGATAATAAAATGAGCTTTCAGATGATACCTCACATGTTGGATATATTACCGTAATCGTGCACATTTAGGATGATAGTGGTGTTGCACGCGTAGCACCCACCTATTGCAAATTCTTCATCGTTTTGTGCATAGATCATCCCGTTTTCTTCATTTTTAACATTTTTATGTGTGTGTATATATAAGAAATTGTATCCACTTGGCACGCAATAACTTAGCACTATACGAACATTACATTACTTTATGCTTGACTTCCACTCAATCTGAATTTATCCTACGCGTAATTAGTCATGTTAATTGTTCTGAATACGGCACATAGATACCCCGTGGTTAAACAGTATGTCTGAATAATACTAATTACTCCATTGAGCGGTCGAAAACAAAACATTGCAAAAGTTGTGGGTAATATTAAGCACAGACCGATATAGACCTAAGACGCCGGTAGCATTGTAACTGAGAGTTTAAATTAACTTAACGAAAATCTGTCTAGTTCTGAGCTTCAATTCCAATCATTACTAAAAGCTTATTGAAAATGTCTAGACGAGCATATGTACATACGACAGAATGTATAAGAAACCACGTGATAACTATGTCATATCGACAATCAAGTCGTTGTTTTGAATTGTTTAGCTACTCATTAGCTATCAAAATGTTTCTTTTGAATAGTTACAAATGTCGCGATGTTAATAAGCATGATCGACCAAAAACAACTTTACAACTTTTTCTAATTGCAATAAATAAGACAAATTAGGGATTATTCTGAATTTAAACTCCAAACAAAATTCCTGTAACGTTTTTCTACAAAATCAAGCTCAGAATTGGTAAAGATATAGTTTGTGTTCACGTTCCGTAATTTTTTGTACACGATTTGTATGCCAGTATTCAAAATGTTAACCTTTTTTAAGAAAATGAGCAAATTGATAGTAAGAGAGCTTTAGCAGGCTTCAAACCCCTTAATTGATTGAAACTACAACAAACTCTTAACTGCGAATGACGGTCATGGTTACCCGATATAAAATATGCAACGACTTTCGATTAACTTCACTCGTTATTAACAGAATCTTCATCAAGTCAAACGACCATTTAGCAAGCTCATACAATATTCTATAAAATGGCGCGAAATATTGGAGAATGGCTATTTGTCTAACGACGTCTGGTGTTGAATATTTCATGTTGAGAGCGCTTTTCTGATCGGATCGATTCTTTGCATAGTGTGTCCTTCTTGCAAGTTTATCGTTATTGCTTTATAGAAATCGAAACAATTTGCGGCCTCTAAAAATTGACTTTTGTACGGCTGTTGAAGAGGCAGAACAAACGTTGCTAATGTATAGGTATGATTCAACCGGTTTGATAGCGAATTCCATAACGCAACGATGCACACACCAGTTGATGTCGGCTCAATATTTGCTGCCAGCTTCTGCTAGTCCGTGCCCGGGGAGTCATTGCAATATATCTTTAAAAAGGCACTTATAAAGTTGTTTTGGGTTTATACCGATTTTCGTAATGTCATATTTTGATCGATTAGATAACGATGCTCATGTTTTTCAAATGTAATATATCTTTTTGGGAGATGAACATTTTATATTTTAAAGATTTCAATATATTCAAGTAAAATTCAACTTTGAAAATTCTATCATGAGTATTTCATATTAAAATTGTCGAAACTGTTCAAACCGTTTACCTTTACTTAGATTTAGTATTTCCAATGGAATATCCTAAAAAGTTGCTTAAACAGACTAAACGGGTTATCAAATAAGTTAAGCACGATCAATTTCCAGTGCTTTTGATAACGTTTATCAAGGTCAGTCTACCTTTTAAGTTTCGATCTTGGTCACAATTGAATAATTAAAACCAAATTAAGAATTTAATTGTGCATTTTCCACCAGTGAGCGGTGCCAATATGTAAGAGCATTCATTTTGTCAACAAAATGGTATCTTCGATTTTAAGATACAATAGCTATAGGTTTGTAAACCTATTGGTGATATTATGCGTTTACTGCCATAAATAATTTAATATGAAATATCGTAATGTACATTTTCTATATACTAGCAAGTTTCGTAGAAGAAAGCAACACCTGGGTCTCCGTTTTAAAATGACATCACGTGGTTGCCGTTTGATTGGTCAAATAAACACGTGCTTCAGACTTGAGTAGCGCGCAGATTTTCTTAGTTGACAAAGTAGTCTACAAAATTCAATATTAAAGTTTTCGTATATAATCGTGCAATACCGAATACAGAGTGCAGCTATATTGGATCAGTGAACTTGGTCTGTTTCGAATGGGACAGCATCCAGTACGTGAATCCGATAATTATCTTCAGAGACAACTCTACTCTGGGACAGAAATAAAAGGGTCCTTTGCGACTGGCGTAATTTGTTCACATACCTATCATGTAAGGGCTGAGCAGCTTTCACTTTCATTCAGCTTCGTTATTTTTATGTTTTTCATAATTTGTGGTGGAATTCTTAGAAAATCATCGTACCCGCCAAAAAAAATATGCTCAATGTAAATAAGTTGTGGTTGAATTTGCACCAAAACACTGCTGTCGTTATGTACATATACTTTAAAGGGGCATTTCGTGATCCACAACCTCGTCCCCCTGACTTACCAAAAAGTTGAGATTTTTATATCATCTAAACCGTCAACCTTAGAAATCCACATGTGCCTAATCTTACGTGTAAATTCGGTCGTTTCTGTAAGAAATTCGCAATTTTGTATTTTCTGTCCGTAAACGGACAGAAATTACAGCACAGCGGTCTATGGGACCGTGGGAAACAAGCAATTGCTCATAACACAAAACCCCAAGATCGGGATCAACTCAAATTTTGGGAATAAGCTTTTCTCAAGGATATCTAGTGAACAGTGAATAAAATGGAAGGTTCTGGAATCACGAAATGCACCTTTAATAATAAAATAATAATAATTATAATAACAATAACCAGTTTTATAAAGCGCTTTATCACCGTAAACAGTCTCAAACACTCTAAGAAAAAATACGCCTTTAGAACCTTTTTTGCCCTCTATATGGAACCCTAAGAATGGAACCCTCAAAAATGGTTCTTAAAAATCTGAGAACCCAAAAAGGTTCCTAACAGAACCATAAAAGGTGCTATACCGCAATTATAATATTGAAGCAGGTTAACAAAATGAGTTATTAAACTTATGGGAAGTACCGAACAATTTGATTGCCTAATTATACGGGGTTATAATTAGCCAATCAGGGATATGGAAGGAAAAACTTAAGGTGCATACAGATATAAGAAAGTTCATTTTGATTGGTTACTGAGAGGTTATGTTCATGTTATATCATGTAATGAGCCAATCAGAGATACTAAGAGAAAGGCGATCATTGTCGGTGGTGATTGTATATTCAGTGGTAATTGTATATATTTATTGATACAAACACGAATCTATATTTTCAGAAAAGACGCAGGCTACCAAGAAGGTAGATGTACTTTCTGCTGAAAAAGCAATAATAATCAAGCGAAGCCAACAATTTTTTATCAGCATTATTAGCATATAATACATAAGAGTGCATTCACAAGACTGACGTACTATTATTATAGGAAACTAGCTAACAGAAGTTCATAGGTTCATAATTATGATATTGAATGAAATTTCAAAAGCTAGAAAAATTCAAAAGCTTTTCCCAACAATGAGAAGAAACAATATCGGTCTTGTACTATATTCCGCTTGTACCAATTTGTGTCAATCACTAGTAGAATTCTATTGTGACTTAATCGGGAATGAGAAAAACCGCGGACATCTATCTTAATTTATCCCGTGTAAGTCCAATATAGAGAGCAAATAAAGGATTCCAAATACAAACTGGGTCAAATAAAAAAGAACAATTATCATAACACTTGATTACACCATCAAGGTTATGGTAGGGATCTTCTGCTTGAAGACGCATCGCTTGATTGGAGTAAAAAAACAACGAATATGATGTGCGATCATAACCTTCCAAGATGAACTGATGAATGGCGTCTGATGATTGACACTGTTGGAGTCGATTACGCGCAACATCTGAAATCCACAGTCAACTTCTCATGTAATGTTTGCCAGTGTAATTACATAAATTGCCCACGAGAAATGTTAAATTCTTTATCAGCGCAATGTATAAACTCGCATTCCCGCGACATATTATTTACCGATAGTGAACATGGCATTACGTCGCATTGTTGATTAGATATGATCAGAGATTATGTAATATTTTAACTATGCACTTATCACGTACTTTGTAAATTATCTTCTTGAATGCCATCAATAGACTTTGCAATATTAATATCGTCCCACAGATTTAATGCGTGGGCATATGACAAAACAACATGCCATAATTGCAACATTAATAAACGCGTATCCTTTTGGAACGGAGCCGTGCAATAGGGCCGACGCTACATGCCAAAGTCTTTCCCACACTACCACATTTAACAAAGAAAGCAAGTTAAGCATACGCAATTGAGCTTTGGACTTTTTCACGTAAAAAACATTAAAATAAATGCATGAGGTCGGCTCGCTGGCAACTGAACAAGACTGCAATCAAAATCAGTCAGGAAAAAATCAATAGGGTTCCGTATTTAGTGATTAAAGTGTTTAACTGTGCTGCACTATAGTTCGAATGTTTAAACTATTAGACCCGAGCATTTGTTAGAATTTACTTGAGCCACAAACTTCCACTGAATTAAAAAAAAAACAGCTAACCATAAAAATCAGGGTTCTGTTTTCACAATGCAGATTTGGTAATTGAGTAAGAAGAGTACAGACGCGTCCTTCGGAGTGGACACAGGCCGCCAGTTCCCAAATCAGAAGCTTTTAATCGTGATTAGTTTCGGTATAAGAGTACGAGAACACCCCCTGATTGTTATTTTTCGGTTGTATTAGTCTCCTAGAATCATAAGAGAATAATGTGTGTCAGTGGATGAGCTTAATATAATAAACAATAGAAATATTTGCAAGAAGAAATAGTCTAAAAAATACAATTAATATTAATTATTTTGAGAATGAAGTTGACACATTGTAATTCTTTCACACCGAGGTAAGCCATAGACTTGTAAGTGGTATTTTTCTTGATACGAATCAGAATACGATTATGAATTTTTTAGGACCCCAGCAAAAATTCTGACGTATATGTTTTGACTTAACAAGAAAGCAATTTATTCAATTCTATACTGTCGACTTAACAACGTTTGGCAAGTGCTGATTCAACAGTTAACGGTGCCATCAAACTTTATCTTGGGATATGCCCATTTCTCTCTGGATTGCTGTGTTATTATCATGATCCCGCCTTGCACCCGTTGGCAAAAACTATTAATTTTATGTGCTCACTTGACGCGGCGGTATTCCACCGGGCTGAATCGACTTAAACCACATGGCTTAAAAACCGGGAACAACGATGTCCCGTCACCACAGGATGTTATATAGACTGAATAACTTTCCTTTCTGTGCATGACCATGTATGGCGCTGATGGTTTTAGTGAGCATATACAATTACAATATTGATGTTGGTGTGTGGGGTTTGGGTATTTTGTAGACTAATTGGGGTCGTTTGGTGGCTTTGAGGTCCAACGATATTGTGAGCATGCTAATGGTTGACTTGAAACCGAGCCGCTAAGTACATGGGTAAGGCTCATGGTTACCATTGGCGACGAATATTGACCCAGGGCTCGAAACTTTCCAGCCCACCTACTACCCATTCCGATATAAATGATCATAGTCAGGCAGGCATCATAGTCCGGCTCCATAGACGCCACGGAATAAAGCGTGAACTAATGTTGCGCAAAGAGTCAACTTAATCGAGCGCCCTATTCTTTATAAACCGGTTGTAGGTGGACTATGAAGTCCCTGCTGGCGGACTATACAAAATGTCTACAACTGGTTTTGCGATTAATGTACTTACGGTTGCTCACATAGGTTGCATATTCGCTAGACCCCGTTGGTGACCACCACGTTGGTGGACAAAGATATAACACATTCAAGACTAAATTCATTAATTATAGGCCAAAATTTTAGTTTTAATAAACGTGGAAATCTTCTGGGAACACGCTGAAAATTTCAGGATTGGTGCAGAAATGTGTCTAGAAAACATACTAAAGTCCCCAAAATCCTCTTTGTGCTTTTTCAAAATAAGGGGGCAAAGTTTGTACAGGGGTAAAATTACAAAATATTATAATTGTCCCTTAAATGTGTTTCCAACATTCTTGTCATGTCCCAAGGGTCATAAAAGGTATAGTTGTTGCCTATCTACAACCCTGTATTTTAAGTACTACAGACCTAAATCATCAAGTTCATCCTGGGGTAAATATTTCAAAATGATCCAATTTCATAGAAACCAGATTCAAAGTGCTCGTAGAGTCATATTCAACAGAAAGTGTTACTTCAAATCACTCATGGATTCAATATTGTAACATATAAGAGCAGAAGCATTGACCCCCCATAGAGCCTGTAGAACCCCAGCACACTGCCCTGTATTTTGGCAAGTATGACATCACCTGTTTAAATTCATTTGGTGTTCAATGTACAACTAGATGAAATTGACACATCTTTCAGAAGAATCCGACCATTCTGAAATTTACCACCCCCAGGATGACCTTGAGCCTTTTTTACCATATAGATATTAAACTACAAGCCATAGATATGGCAAACTATACCTTTTTTAATCCTTGGGACAGACAAAAATGTTGGAACACATTAGGACAATTGAAATTTCGTAATTTGACCCCTGTACAAACTTTGCCCCCTTATTTCTGAAAATGCCCAAAGAGGATTTTTGGGGCCTTTTAGTATATTATTCTAGACACATTTCGCACCAATTCTGACATTTTCAGCTTGTTCCCAGAAATTTCCAGCCATTGGGGTTTTTTTGTTTTCCTTGTTTAGTTTATTATACTCTTGGCTTATAAGCTGTCCCAATCGATCCATGTATGTGTTATTGCACAACTGCAATTGATAGGTGTAGTCCTGACATGCGTCTACCTTAAAGGGGATTTAAGTATATAACGTTGGTCATCTTGATAGAAATGGCCTTCACAACAACCCAAAAACCCCCCACCTGTTAAAGTTTTCGCTGATTTTTCAATCCGTTATGATGTGACAGCTAAAGCGTGATTTTTGTTGAGCCTAACCCCATAAGAGTACTGTGTAAAATTAATTTGCTCGAAAACCAAAATGGGAGTACATTTTCGCTCATAACTTTCCAAACCAAACATCTTTAGTCCTAAGATTTCGCAGGGCAATAAGAAAATACAGCTTTTCTACTGACAAACCAAAATTTACTACTTCCGGTTAAAACTGGGTTCTTGGAGCGGAGGCTATTGAGCGTCGTGCCATGGACCTTTAAATTATCCGCAGCTGTTTGAAAGTCCTCCTTTATTATGTTAAAATTGGATTGACAATAACATATTAGCGACAAAGTTTTGATAACTTATTTGGATTATTTTACTTCACCGCTACCTCCTGTGCAAATTTGACAAATTTCGCATTGCGGGCAAACGACTTTTTCTTAGACTGGAGTTTTAAACACATTTTGTATAAAGATGGACAATAGGGGCCATATAAAATTCAAATTATTTCCCTTAACCTTCAGAAACTCACCTGACAAAAAAATCACGCAGCGAACACGTGCTCATCGCATTTGGGGTGGTATAATAAATGTAACTTGTGAAAGTAACGTTAGCATATGAATCTTCCAGTCCATCTTAACCCTTTTAGCCCCCTTAGATTCCATAAACACCAAAAGTGCTTTTGAACCACGGGTACAACAGAAAAGTAGGTATATTTCATTCTTAAAGTGACAGGAGGGGGGGGGGAAGATTTTTTTAGGATACGGAATTTCTCTCAAATGACTAATCGGTTTTATACCACCTACTGAGAACGTTGGGAAGGTTTCTTGAACTAACAAGTACAAAAGAAACCGTAGACCTCGTTTGAAGTGCCTACTATCGTAATTGTCCCCATAGGAAAATCATGCTTGGAATTTCTGTCGTGACACGACAGAAAAATTACTAAAATCATCATCTTATTTAATAGGAAGGTGTATTCGGCTTATTCACTCAGGTGTGATCTTATACAACCCCCTCACCCCGTTAGACGTCTACCAAAAAAGTTAGTCGGACGCTCAAAATATTATTCCAATTGCTGCAATTTTAGTAGCCCTATAGACCACGATAGGTTACCGAGAACTGTTCAGCATGGAACGTGGAGTGTACAACAAGATTTAAAAAACCCCGGAACATCTAAACACTTGAAACAGTGTGCGAAAGAAAAAAGGTTCAATTTCGGCAATGGGTCGCCAGAGATGTACTAAGCTGAGACCCCATTCAAAGTGCAAGGTAATAAACGATACCTATACTCTAATAAGTTCAAAAGAAAGCCAAAGGAAATACAATTTGTGTTCGGTCTGCCACCACAGTCGTAAGTTTCCGTATCTTTAGCTAAGGAACAAAATAAACAACTTTGGTGCGAGAACGCAAAATCCGTGTGATAAATCGCACTAAGTTAAACTGGTGATAGGGCATTTTGGTTTGTACAGGAATATTTCTTCACGGAATTGTGTAGACTGCTCATCGGGTTTTGGCGGTTGGGAAAGGCTCGATTAAGGGAGCTATTCTTTATGGTACGCGTGTTATGGTGGAATTGACACGCACACTACATCAAAGCTGAAAGATACCCTATTGTTACGTTATTTCAAGTATTATGAAAGAAAATGGCACAAGAAAAAATTATCTTTTGCAATTAGTTGAATGAAATAGCGCTTTATAATAGGCGAAAGGTTCTGACCTGAACCCCCCCAAATTTTTCTTTTGCATTTCTTGATAATTAGAAATTAATATGGCGGTTGGTTATGTGATGGGCATAAATTGTTAGGAATTTCTCATTCAATAGATTACGGCACAAGTCAGTAATAATTTATTTACAATTTGTTATGTTTTTTCTATACAAAATGACATTTTGTCGGTTTATACCTGAATAAGTGAGCAAAACGTACAAATACACCATTCAGTTTTTAAAACGTTTTAATAACCTAATAATTTATCCAATATGATTAGTGTTTTTAAAAAAAATCCGTAAAAATTGTGCTTTACGACCACGCAATTGATGCATCCAGATTGCCAGTACAAACCTCAAACTTATAAATATTATCAAATCATATTTAATAATGCCTTTTCCTGTTTTTTTTTTGGGTTTTTTTGTCTTCATTTATTGTAAAGTATAAGTGTGCCCTTGTCCAGCGTACTTATATTTTATGAAAATATGCTGTAATAATGTCTATTTTACGTTCAAAATAATAAGAAATCTGTAAAATTTAGATATTTTACCGCCAGTCATGTAAGTTTGGAATGATTTCTAACAGTTTTAAGTTTAAAATTTGTTTTACATCCCAAAGGTTTCGCAGTGTGATTGGTATCGCTTGCAGTAAAATCAAGTTTTGGGAAATACTGAGGTGCTTCTTCATTTCAAGTATTTTCTGAGGTAGAAGACTGGTAGATTTACTCAAGTACCGCCAGAACCATATGATTCAAGACGTAATATCGTTAGCTATTATTAATTAAATTATTTACTGAAACATTAGATACTGAAACGTATTTGATAAACAAAATAATAAAACAGAAGATGTGAAACTTCTTAGTATAACTGTTACAAGGCTCTTCGGAGGAGCGCTAAATCTTGAAATAATTCAGCTTCTTTCGAAACGCGTCAATAATCTAGGTTTTTAATTGTCTTGCTGAAAAGCGGCATTTATGACTGCATGAAGAATAAAATTGTACGCAATTGGAACAATGGCGAGGTGTTAACAAATGCACAACATATCAAGTAGCAAAGAAGTCACTCAATGATATGCAGCGCATGTTATATGACCAAGTGATTTTTCAAGTTAAATTTTGTGAAATCATATCATAGAGTGATTTTACTTACAAGATGAAAGCGAATATTAAGATGGACTTCGAATAAAAGTTCGAAACGTACCAAAAGCTGGAGTGGCTATTTTTGCCATTATCTAAAGAATTATGACAATTAAAGAATTATGACAATTCTTGTCAAAACTCCCACCTCACTCTAATATAAGCATGTTATGTTTACACCATTTCATTGGTCTTTTTATCGACTCCAATACAAGATCCACCAACAAAACAACATCAAAAGTTAAACTATATTTAAATAATGCCTCAATACAATTTTAGATAGCGTAAATTAGCTAATATTTAAAGAGACATGAGGAATTCTTATGCATATTTAGAATGTATAATGATGTATTAAATCACGCCTGAAGTGAATAAGAACAAAACGCAGTCTTTGTTAAATAAAAAATATGATTTAGTATTTTCTGTTGTATACGAGAGAATATGCAAGTGTGCTTCTCTAATATATAGGGCCATTTAGAAGAGCAGGCAAGTTCAAAACTTACTTTTGGGTTTTCTATATTTTACATGTTTGTCCAATAAACCTTCGAAACGTTTTCGGCAGGTGTTCTACAATTAATCAAGTGCAAAATTTGCACCCTCTAAAAATACCGTTAAAGTATAACAGCACTAGACTGCCTTTTTTTTAAATTACCACCTAGGGTGAAATAATTTGACGTAAGGAATTCGGTGCATCATAATATGCATATAAAGTATGCAATTAGCTTTCAATTATGGCTGCTGGAAGTGCAAAAAATGGGTATTCGATGAAAAACCATTTCTGAAAATGTATTAACGTCCCCATGATTCTTAATTAGCAGGAACGTTTAAGAAATTGGTCAGGTATAGACTGGAACAGATTGTTTTTATTAAGTCCCATTTTCCATAAATTAAAATTTTGTGAACATATTTTTAAAAATTACTACTTATTTAGCGTTGTTCTTTTTACCTTAGTAACCAGTCTCTTTGGATTGATTTATAGAGTAATGGATTTCATACAGCTATACAAAATGGTAACAAAAAGCCTAGTCGTGCATGTTGACATAATGAAAAACGAACAGCCTCTCAAAGTGGAAAAATGAAGCATTTAAACCGAATAGATTTATACTTCACACCAAGTGAGCATTTTTCCCCTACTAAATTTTAGGTAAATAATCTATTATGTTTTGTTGTCCTTTATAATATCCTTTTCATATTCGATTATTATCATAGGAGGGTAAATGTATATATAAGTATTAAATGATAGAACATGTGTTAAGACTGATATCTTTTTACCACTACGATTTCTTTGGGTCTCGAAATGGAAAGCGTTGGTCAAAGCATTGTTACGTCTAATGTTTATTTAATAAAGAAGGACTGATGCTTTAAAAACCGTCCTTTGTGTGCACTGCTCTCAACACAATTTTGAGAGAAAACACGCAAAGTAGTACTTTTATATTCATTAAAAGGCTCATTCAAATTGACCTCATCATCTAGTAAGGTTCTTCCGTGATGGTCATTTAAAGAGATTTACAATAGCTACACGTCGAGTATCAGAACTCATTTACCAGGTCCAGCATAATCCAACATTTTAAAAAACCCTTTAGACCAACGCGCTTAGAAAAATCCAAGTAAATGTAGACAAAGTGGCTACTCATGCACAGACTAGCCAGTTCAAGTATGTAGTATACACATACAGTGTAGCTTTTGTTTGACATCTAACGCGTGGCCAAAAGTACAATCTTGTACATTCGCAACCAAATTCAAAATTGAGATCCATAATCCGTTTAAATGGACACAGAGAGATTTTCTGATGATATAAATTTCTCTAAAATTGCACTTGGTTTAGTTGTTGAACACCTACTGAGAATGTTTCAGAGGATAATTGAACAAGCAAGTAGAAAAAGTAAAAAGTTTTGAACTTGCTTGGATTTTCTGTTGAGCTAAACAATCAAATACTAAATCATTTAATTACATAAGTTGCGTTTTGGTTTATTCATTTCATTCCCAACAAAATATGGCTGAGGAGGACAAGATGACTATGTGAAGACAAGGCAGTATCTTGATGAGCATACAATGGTGCAATGTAGGATGATATTCACACCAAGATTAAGGCAGTAGAGAAAGCACGTGTGAATGCAAAGCATGCATTAAGCTGGCAGCTAATAAATTACATCACAGGTAAAATCTATCATAAAATGGTCAATCAAAGGAAACAGAACGAAAGAGTGTCAAACTGGTTCAACCACTTCAGGAACCTTCTGGCAGTGCTCAAGGTTGGGCCATTTGACCACATGGAATACGAGGAGGCAACGAAATCATTGATACAAGGAAAGAGCTGTTGGTGAGGATGGTATAGATGCTCAAGATATGTGACTTGGATGACTTAGAACTGGGACTTTTGTCCATATTGCCCTTCTGCATGGTATGGAACCAGAAGAGTGGTCAATCCTGATCATTGTACCCATCCCCAGGTCTGGAGATCTTAGCTTGGGTAGCAACTAGGGCATTAGTCTAAGCTTTATAGTAGCTGAAAGCTACAATAGAATGTTTAAATAGAATTAGACCACAGCTGGACAAACACTTGAGAACCAATCAGAATTAATTCCGGAAAGGGAGAACAACAGTAGGACTCATACGTGGCTTATAAATTCATTCGACTTCAAGAAGGCCTTCGACACCATCTACCGAGGCAAGATATTGAAGATCCTACAAACCTACGGCATACCAAAGGTTATAGTAATACATTTGTGTTGAATGTATGAGAACACACGGGCAAAAGTTATATAACCTGATAGAGAGACAGGATTGTTTCGCATCCTGGCTGGCGTGATACATGGCATTGCACTTAAAGAGGTAAAGAACTCCAAGTACTTACAAGCTTAGATGGAGAGTAATGAAAAGGACATCAAACAATGTAAAGCTACATGCATGGGAGTGAAGACTGGTCTGTGACACCCAAGCTTGCCAACGAACTACATGTGTGTTATACACGCATGCTTAGGACTGTCTTAAACGTTCATTATATAGGAACAGTTGATGACCAACAGAGCTGTATGGAGTGTTGCCAAGACTGGGCGATAAGATCCAGAAAATCGAAATCAATATTGGCAACATAATGTATATTTCGAAACCTTTCATAATTATCGGATTAATGATAACCAATAATAATAATAACAATCTTACAATTATACACAATTTCAGAATAACTTAAATTAAGAGAATAATTTAAGTAGAAAACATGAGCTAATTGCTTCTGAAGTAATGTTCAAAATTATTATGTATGTTAAATCGAGGTTTACAAATGGAATGTACACATTATTCTGACTTGATTATCATTCTGATATGCCAGTGCTCTAAGAATAAATGGAGGAAATGGTAATATATCACTGAAAATCAAGTTTGTGGAAGAAAGGCGGTATTACAATTCACTATTAATCCTCCTTGATGGAATACAGAATATTATGGTTTATGCGTAGTAGGTATGATTACTTTCCATCGTATGTAATTTTTGTATTATATAGAATAATTAAACAAGAGCAAGTCGACACTAGCTTGAGTAAGATGGTGTTCATGAACAAGTATACAGAGGTAGCTCACCTGCATTTAACTCTATATTGCTATTTGCCTGTGGATCATATCTGTCAATATTATGTTGGCATACAAAACGCGGTAGGCCACGCCCGATTATTCGGCAGTAAGCTATGGATTAGTACAGCTTTACGCCGTGAGAGATCGACTGCTCAACGTCAATCATTTGGTAATTCTATATCAAAGTTGTTTTAAGTAATACCAATATGAAAACATTATCAATTTAAAATATTTTATTAAAATAGCAGTGTGTATTGAAATACATTTATGGGATTTAGTGGATGTAATTTGTTTAAGAGGTGTTAATATTATACCAAATGTAACGATGTCAAAATATGGATTAAAATGAGATCATTTTAACGTTTTAAACACTGCCTCCACGTCTATCTAGAATATCCGTAGCCCCTGCCGACTTGTCGGTAACCCTGGGACGACAACCTCACCTATCCGCGAGCCTCCAATACGCGCTCATTAGACGCTCTTTAAAGAACACTTAATATCATCACCCAGCGCTACCGAATCTCTTCTTGGCCTTAAGAAGGTAATTGAGCGGTGAAGATACACTTGCCGTCATCAGAGACAATGCATAAGGAATATTATCACATCCATTGCCTTTTACAATTTGATAGCAATAAGCCCTATGTTTTCAAGTGAGAAAAGTCACCCTTCTTGAATTAGAAATGTCCCGTAAGAGTGTAAAGAAATACGCGGTGTAAGCGCGTTGGTGAAGAGTCGAGGAGGATGTCAATATGCGTATCAGACTACTTGGTGGTGTCAATGACAGGTCTTTTGCCGGGCTGAATAGCTCAATAGCCCACTCTACTATCAAATCTTCCTACCTATCCATTTCGGGCAATCTAGTTCTCGTGTGCATGCAATACTATATAGACAATAATAAGAGGCCCTGGTAAAGGTGTCCCTGATAAAAGTCGTTGATAACTTTGATTTTGCTCCATTTAAACGGTATGCGCAAACACCTTAAAAACTAGAATATATGCTGTAGTGAAGTGAGTGTAATGCATAGGTACAGTTGCTAGAGTTCCTTTTGCAACGAAAAACTACCCTATAATTTAAGACGATTTAAGCTGATTGTCTTGTGTTGGTCTTTAATTAGTGTACTTTAGAGTTTGAACAATAATAATTGACAGTAAATAAGCCCCATGTTAAAATGATCTATGATACATCCAATGATAATAATAATTTAAATACAATCAGACCTTATTGGTTATATTGATAACAAATACCTTTTTGTGGTATGTCTTCGATAGACGACACGTGTATAAGATAATAACAATTACAGGCTTGTTGTGAGAATAAAAATACCAAATATGCAATAAAAACAATGCAGTTATGGTTATGCATATGGACACTTTTCTTTATCGCGAAAATCTGTGCGAAAAGCGGTTAATGAAATAGGAGGCAGGATTCAATTTGGCTATACGAAGGGTAAAAACTCCTTACGTGTTGCATACAAGGCGTCATGCACTATATAACCCAGTAACTTCCACGTGATCTTTTGGACACGTCCCATCATGCACGATTATTTTAATCTATTGCGGCTCTCGAAAACCTTGAACTTGATTACGTCATGAAACACGAAACCCGAGGATAGCCCACAATTGCCCTAATATAGCGCAGGATGGGTAGAATGAAAACGGTCTACCATTTGTAAATTCGAATGATTATAATTAAGATTCACAATTAACAAGTATTCACTTGACTCTTGTCTGGAAAATGTTACGACTTCTTCGGAATTTTGCGCAATGCTTAAGACGAAAGGTATCTTCTTTTCCACAAATGCTACTTACATTAACTTCTCGGATCTTTAAGTATGCCGTGCTCATGAGTGGAGAGAGTGTGCATTGAATGATCGCGTTATGTTAAAGTTTAAAGTGCCTAGTCGAGAGGATACAGAAGGGGTCCTCTTTTTCTCTTCTCTTCTTTCTTTTCACCAAAATACTCTTTCCTTAGTTTCCAAGTGTAGTTTCGTGGAAAATTCAGAATGACACATAAATCTACCCTAAAATTTATCAGTCATATGATCTTGGTAAGAGCGTAGTGACGGCAAAATATCTTTTCCAAATCTACCCTTCCCCGTCCACATAACAAACAAACTCCATACCTTTGATTTCGTTTGTTGTCCCTATGTTCATCGTAAGATTTACTCGCCTAGTGTTGAAAGATATTAAAATCCTACATTCCGTGCGCTCCTCCCCACTAAACGCCCCGTCAAACACCCCGTCCCGGGTGCCCACTACCACCGACCCAACCACCTTGTTTAAAAATATACCTTCCCACTAGATCTGTTTTCAGGAGACGTAAGCGAGGACGCCGAGTTGAAAAAAAATCACGTGATACGATGGCTCAAACAGTATATAATTGGTCAAGAGGAAAAATACAATAAAATTTGAAGTGTTAATACACACACTGTAATGTAAAACTTAATGGTTCAAGATGAATTAGAGTGAGATAATGAACGGTAAATTGCTACAAGTCATTCTATCAATCTTCTAGAGGTGTTTCTGAAGGTAACGCTCAGGCAAATTTTGCCATCACACAGACGCTGTCAAAACCTCTCTGGTTTAAAGTTTGTAATACAGGGACTACTAAAAGCCTCAGCGGCCGATGTTAACAGGAAGTTGGATAAAATTCTGCTCGACGTCTATTCATCATACTTCACGTTGGGATTTCTGGGCAGAAATATAGTCGCCGACGAGATCTATAATCTGGCCATCTATTTGCTTCGATGAGATGGTCAGATGAGCGTGAAGGGGTCAAGTGTGTGGTTGTCCAATTGTATTCCTAATTTTCTGCAAACAAACTACGTAAGTTGTATAGAAATCCTTTTAGTAAATATATCCTGTGACATTATGAAATTATACTTTACCTACATACAATAGATTTCTTTCTAGAGAGGGTGGAAGTAACTGTAAAGTTATAGTTCACCATCCGGTATTAAAGGAGATATAGTCCGTTTGGAGCCATCGTATGAGTCAATAGACGACAAGAATAAAGCGTGAAACAAATATGGTCAAGAGTCAATGATGGAGTGCCGATTTTTACCATTATAGAGGACTAGGAGTCCGCGGACATTAAAAACTTCTAAAATGTTAGGATAGGGTATTAGCTAAATCTGAAGCTAATAGGTTGGGATTTAAAAAAGGTACAAACAAAGATCAAAAGGTTTGTAAACTCTGTTCGACGATACCTTAAGACTCACGGATCCACAACCATATCGTCCTCTGAGGGAGGGGTAATCACTATGAGGCAGGGGCATGTACTCTACCAAGGGCTGAGTTCATAGCCGGGATGTGCACATGTAACAACAGCTGACCATGCAGTTCTGGTATTCATAAATCATAATAAAAAATGGGGGTGGATTTTAATCTAATGCGGTTGAAGTATTGAACGCGCCAGGGGAATTGAGAGTATTAGCTCATAGGTGAATTTCGCTCAGCTAAAAACAAAGCACATTCAAACGAAAGAATGGGTAAACTACAAAGCAATATAGTAGTATAAATGTTAGTGTATGGCTAATAGCTCAGGCTCAGGTTGAGAATAAAAAATGTTTCAAAATCAAATTAAAAGGGGAAAATATAAAATAATTTGTGTTAGAGTAGTTTAGGGATCGGGATCGGGGTTAGAACTAGGCTTATGTCTAGTTTGGGTATACGTAAGCACAATGCTATGAATGGTGATCTAAAGTTTTTTATTCAATTCTATGTAGAGTTCAAAAGATTATAGCTTGCAAAATCAATTGTATTTTGAAAAATAAAGTTTATGCAAAGAATGGATGGCCGATCCTGATGTTACGATGAAGGTTCAGCAATGTGTAAGATTAATTGACTTTTTTGTACTTGGTGGTATTCAAGTAGGAGTCATACCTATCTATTTGACCTTACTTTTTTATGAGACGGAAATGTATCATTCACAGGTTGTCGTGTACATAGACAGCTCGGTCATTTTATTCAAAATTTAACTAAGTCGTTGACAAGCATTTAACTTGTATATATGAAAGATAAATTGTCAGAGATACTTATGGGATGAACAAATTGAAGAAAAAATCGTCATGGTTTCATAAAATGAAACAAACTTGCAAATTAATGAAAATTTGGCTAAAAATCCAGATGGTGGCCCTGAAGCTATTGTTTTTCAGAAGAGAAAATTAAGGAAGGACAAAGCCATTGACAGGTTTATTATGAAAGATCATTCTGATAGGCTTAATTAAGACTCCAAAAATTGAAGAAAAAACCTTCCTATTTTGTTTCAAAATCCACAAAATATAGGAATATTGGTCAAAAATCCAAAATCGCGGATATGCAATAAAGGATCAGTCCGAACCCTGTGATTTTGAATGAAGTTGAATGCCACATATAGGAACCCCTTAAAATTAACATTAAAAAAAGAAAAAACCTAAAAAATTAAAAAAAAAAAAAAAAAAATGATCGATATTTTTTTTTTCATCTTATTAGACCGTATTCAATATAGGCCATGTTGGTGGACAAGATAGACGCATTCCAGTATACATAATTCCTGTCATGCTCCTGGGCAATAGCGAACATGGACGATTGACAGGTAAGTATGTATAGCCGGAATGTATGCATATTGTCAACATGGCTGGTGGCTGACGTCATATTGAATACGGTCTAGACCGTATGAGTGAATTTGAAGACCAAATCAGAGAATACAATGTACTCAACGAAGGTTATTAAATGCTAGCTTAATAAGGACTTTGGATATCCCAAAAAAGATGACTTTCACACCTTGGGAATAGTGAACATCAATGTTTAGAAGGACGACATTCGTTTGAACCCCGTTTACACAATTCATATATTTGTCATAAGCATTGGCAGCGACATCACTGCCAATATTATCGTGTACCGTGGGGCCGCCACGGGGGGGGGGGCTTTTGCCCCCAGTTGCCCCCCCCCCAGTTTGCCCCCCCCCAGGTGCCCCCCCCCAGGCCGAAAGAAAATTCGGGCTTTTGGCACAATTCGGCGATGGGGGCAAAAAATCACAAATTGGGGGAAAATCAGCAATTTTTGGGCCAATTGCTTAAGAATCTCCAATATTTTGCCACCCAGAATGCTTTCACTGCACCCCACAAAAAAAAATATTTTGCACCCCCCTTTTGCCCCCCCACCCAGAAAAGAGGTCTGGCGCCGCAATGCTGTTGTTACATGCCCCCCCCCCCCACCCTGCTGTTCCGATGTCCTGGTGTTGTTGCTGTTGTTGTAGTTTGTTGTTGTATGTTGTTGTGGTATGTTGCTGTTCTGTTTTGTCGGTCTTGGTGTTCCAGATGTTCTTGTTCTTCATTATCATGTTGTTCTTGTTATAGTCTTCTTAGTTTTGTTGTTTTGTTAATGTTGTTCGTGTTTTGGTTCTTGTGTCTGGTTGTTATTGTCTTGTGTTTTTGTTTTTGTTCTTGTGGTCTTGTTGTCTGTTTTTGTGTTGTTGTTATTGTTGTTATTGTTCTTGTTGGTTTTTCTTGTTGTTCTTGTTTGTCTTTGTTTGTCTTTATTATTATGTGTTCTTTTTTTTATTCTTTTCTTGTTGGTATTGTTTTTGAGTTCTGTTGTTCTTATTATTGTTCTGCTTGAAGAAGTCATGGGGGACGGGGAACGCTTTTAAAAGTAAGGGAAACGATATCAAATGCCTCTATTTTTTTCAACTTGCGTATGCCTTATGTTACTATCTCCACGCAGCGGTGATACTACTTATCAATTGGCAAAGAGCGAAAGTTTTGGGACTGAATGTCCGTAATTGTACATAGGTAATATATGTCCCCGTCCTCATATAAATCGCAATTTTGGTAATTCACACACTCTGATTACTAAGTCTGCACATTATGGGGTCTGTCGAAGAAAAAAAAGAACATAGGGGTCTTCCAGTTTATAGCAATATCAAATGTGGGGTGCCTGTGACGAGACTGAATTAAAAAGGGGCTTATGCCGAAACCTCGGTTCTACGGTTAATGCATGAGTGCCCTCCCAGGATTCATAACGTGAGTAGTACTCTGAAGGTGTCACGTAAAGAATAGTAAAAAAGAATGTATACAATAGCGACGTAGGGGTTAATATTATGTAAAAATCATATTCTTGATACGATGTCGCCCGTTGAAAAGTAGAAAAGTTCAAGTGACACAAAAGGTTCAGAAATGTTATTAAATGAATGGTAAACATAGAATATTGTTACATTTTAACTATTGTACATTTACCAGTCCTGACAATGCACATCGTCAACCACCCAACTTAGTGAATAAAGGGACTGGTGCTTGGGTTTGGTAATTTTTTGTATCTATAGCTGAGTACAATGGAATAATTGCCTCGGCTGATTAAACTCTACAAGAAATTTCTTACACCAATTTCGATTTTATCGTAGAGCCATTCTTAAGTTATTGCTAAATTATAAGCAATGACATACTAAACCTGATGTTCTATGCTTGTGCTGGCCATGATACATTTCATTGCATTTCTTTTTAAATGATAGCATGTGTATAAAACTTTCGCCATTGGCGTAAAATACCATCAGAGACTTCTACGATTGCTTTTTCAAAGCCGATGAATCATGTTCTCCCGTAAGTGAAAACTAACAATATCCTATAGCCTGAAGTGACCGGGTCCACTCAGTATTTAACTAGAAAGGTAAGAATCAAGCGCGTGCTAATTGTTTTTTTAATCAATCTTTTACCAAATTGGTTCAATGGAAGTCTCAGTGCTTGGTATAGACCGTATTCAATATGACGTCAGCCACCAGACATGTTGGTGGACAAGATGCATACATTCCAGGACTACAATACATTCAGCTGTCAATCGATCCATGTTTAGCGATTGCACAGGGATCATTGACAGGTGAATGTATTGTAGTACTGGAATGCGTCTATCTTGTCCACCAACATGGCTGGCTATTGAATACGGTCTATTGCCTTTTTGTTGTTCCGAAAATGGTTACATAGAGAAAAAATAATACAACATAAATAGGTACACCATTATATTTGGTGATATACAATTTATTCTGACCGCGTGTTTTGGTGTGATGAGCATTTTTGCATCAGAGTTTCCCTATAATCCACTGTGTAGCAATACCTTTCCCCTTTACAGTACATGCATACAGAAATGTATTTTTATTATATTTTTGTCTAGCATTTCGAATCTGCACACACTATTTACACATAAACTACATAGGATAATGATTTAAATGACATTCATATCTCTTTAGCTAATCAGATCAGACAAGCGCTGTGATTGGATAAGCGTACTTTGGTTTCAACTAAATAAAATGAAAATCCCCGCCCGCACAAACGCATAAGCCAATCACAGAAGGCGCACGGTAGATTGACAGATTACGTGGTATGCGAACATGGTCGTCTACTTTTGCCTGTTAATATGTTTCAAGAGGATCCAATTGATGTTGTTTTGTTTGTTTTGTTTTTATTTTGTTAATTGTAGTTGTTTTCAATAGAAGTCGATTATCATCTCTGCTACAGACGCACCTGTTGCACTTGCTGTAGTGTTTAAATTGCCATTACTGCTGGTATTGTTTAATTTTCGTTGTTGGTTTTGATGTTTTGCTTGTCTTAAGGTCTTAATGTGGGATGCTAAAGCCTGTATTTTCATAACTATCGTTGCGTGCGGAGTTGAGTGTCATCAGTTAATTATTCTTAAATGACTGAATAGCATGAATAAAGCGTAGATCTAGTGAGCTACTATCAATCTTTTAAAACTTGACAGCTTGTACATGTTCAAAAGTAACCATTTTGTATGCATGAACTCTATTCTAACGCTACAAAATAACACAATTCTGGTAAAGAAGCCACTTTAAAACAAGTGTCAGGTGAAAACAGGTTAAGAAGAAGATGTGAACTTTGTGTGTCTTTTATGGTGCGTTTAGTTATGTGCGGCACGCGCTGTTATCAAGTGCAAAAGAGTCAAATTGTGTTCATCGGCTGTAAGTAGCCCGCACGAAAAGTCAAAATGTGACATGTTTGGAATAAGTAAGGCTTTGCGAATTGCCACTTTACAATGATAGTTAATATTTTCCATTTGCAAAAGGATCGACTCAATTACTACCCTAACTCTGTTTTTCCTCTCTAACCCATTAAAAATCTTCTGATCGTGGTTCTGGCGGAGCTGAAGTTTCCTGAAAATATCCACTTAACCCACTATTATGTTGCATCTCTGAGGCACGGGTTTGCTTCGCGTTGCTTTGGGCCCAAGATTATCATCAAGTCGATTATGAAACAGAGACCGGGATGGTAGCGGCTCTATTTCGCTCTGTCCGTCGGTGGTTATTAGCGAGGCAGTTCCGAGAGCAGGGAGGGTTGATCTGGTTCGGCGTCTGTCTGTCCGCTATTCATCAGGCCGTTATCTCTGCGTTTCCTTTGTCCCAGACAACTGAAGTCTCTTTTTACGCATCTTTTGTACTTAGTACTTCTGTTTCTTATACTACTTCATTATTTTGCCTGTCATAGGAATACCTCTCAAGCCGCTATGTCAGTATAATATCAGTATTAGAAGTAGTTTTAATGTGATCATTTGACCCATACTTTTATTTGCAAGGTCTACCAACTTCATGTAATAACTTCTTCTTCTAGTTCAGGTTACTTTGATGTTACTTGGCCAAAAGGAAACTCGACATGTTTGATGCGTTTGTTTGTATATCAGATTCGTATAAGTGCGCAATTGGGGTGTATTATGACGTTTTGTAAAAGCCTTTTCGATTAAGTAAATGTGAAATTAGAGTAAACATAATTTAGTCTGGGCAAAATGTCTTAATGATGAAGATGAAGGAGATGAGACAACTTGGCACTGAAAAGATCCCGTTTTGTCAATGTGCACTCCAAACCCAAGATGTCACGGCGCTGGTTTCTACTCTATGGTTGCCTTGTTACGGGCCATCCGAGGCGTGATATACCAAGTGCTTGGTGGTTTGACGGAAGTGTTGCTAGCTACTCTAGACAGTTAGATACCCGTTGGAAACAGTTTTGCTGACGACTAAGCACCCATCCGTCAATTTATGTGATCGAAACAAAATACATTGCCGTACCACTTAATTCCGGCTAATATGCTATTATCCTAATGGAAACCCTGCAACCTCTTCCAAGTCCCGTTACTCACTGATACGGGCACTAGAAGACTTCCATCATCGGAAATCGCATCGAGTAACCGCGCACATTTAAAATTATCAACGTACAAATTAAACACGCCAGCCTTGTTCTGCTATAGGGTTTGACTTTGCTTATGCCTGGCGTGCTGTTAACAGTTTAGGCCTATTCCATTACATACGTATCTAACTCCATGGCTGTGTTGACTTAAGCGCCGTTCACATTATATACTCTAGCGACAGATCAAATTAAACGTCTTCGCTATCCATCTTCTATTGTGAGCGCGGTCACCATTACATGTCAAATATATCATAGAGTCCGCATGCTCCTCACGGAGGCTAAGAAAAGGACTCTTTAATGTCTCTGGCAATTATAAGCGGTTATGAAATTCTAATCGAAAGCGCCAGTAGATCACGAAAGTAGACCTTAATTTTTACTTATTTGTCACACATATTTAGAAAACGCACGGTCTTCAGAGACTCCAGTGTAGCTTAATACAGTGAGATGAAATTAAATAAAGCTTGATGTAATTTGGGGCCATATAAAGCACAATGGTATATACTTCTGTGGTTAAGAAAAATGGCTTGGTGCTATTCAAAGTGGTTGTGATGTTCTATTGTGAGTTATATTACCGGCATTCCAGCGCTCATTTGTGAGCTTGTTATTCTGTTTTTTGGTCATTGGCGCTGATGAAATTTAATTTCATCAGATCGGATTCAATCCTGGTGTTACATTCATATATTGATACGACTGATGGCCAGCGGCAGCTATATAATGCTTGTACTTTACCATTAAAGAAAATTACATTCGAGGATTTCTGTCGAATTACCTGGTAATTCAAAAGACTAAAAATATTCTATTTTTAGAGCCTCTTATTTAACTGTTTCATTGGTTGGTCACGGTTATTTCGTCCAACATTTTTTTTTTGTTTTTCTTGTATTGTAATTTTTTTGTTTTTCTTGTATTGTAATTTTTTTGTTTTTCTTGTATGTCATTTTTTTTTTCTTGTATTGTCATTTTTTTCTTGTATTGTCATTTTTTTGTATTTCTTGCCATTATGCGGTGGTAAATGAAACAGTACGTCAAAAATCAAAACGTGTCAGGTTTGTTGGTATTGGGACCAAAAAAATAATACAAAAAATGTACATTTGCTTTTTTTTTTTCATTTTGTTGAAAATATATAAGTTAGCAATACCAACAATATTGTTTCAACCATAATGGATGAGTTAATGAAAAATATCTTGAAATGTAAATTTCTAAAAAAACCCTGGACTCCACACGGTCTTTCTTCTTTCTTGCTTTTTTTTTCATTTTGTTGAAAATATATAAGTTAGCAATACCAACAATATTGTTTCAACCATAATGGATGAGTTAATGAAAAAAATATCTTGAAATGTAAATTTCTAAAACATGGACTTCCACATTTGTTTTCTACACTCGTGCTGTCGGTCACATATTGCGTCATCATGGAGTTCAGTACCATCTTTACGCAAATGATATTCAAATGTATGTCATTGTGATCGTACTATTCCTGGAGATGTTGACTTGCTATTTATAAACTGTCAAAATGTGTGATCGATATTTAGAAATGGATGACTTACAACAAGTTAAAATTAAATCGCATTTAATTGCATCTTCTCCATATCAATTGCAAAAACTTCAAAATCTAAGTCTTCCACTTGAGGACAATGTTGTTTTTCCAACTACAACCATACGCAATTTGGGTGTCTTTTTGACCAGCACATAACAATGTCTGAACTTTTGTAGATCAAAAAATGGCAAATCCGCAACAGCTATCGCATTCGCCGTTTCGTAGACTTTGACACTTGCCATAATATCGCTAGAGCCCTTGTGCTATCTAAAATTGGATTTTAATGTACATTTGAAAGGACTTGCGAAAGAAGAGCTAAAGCATCCTCAAAGGCAACAGAATAAGTGCGCTCGTCTTGTCTGCTACCAACCTAAATGTACTAATGCCAATGAACTCTTAGATCAGCTAAATTGGCTCTCCATATCTGAACGCATCATTTTTAAAACTGTTTTTATGTTTTTAAAAATCTACCAGGGCTCTCTCCTTCATATATTGACTCTTGTCTCGAAATTAGATCCAGGCCGACTGCAATGTCTGCACGTTCATCTAGTACCATCTAGTAGCAATGACCAAGAAGCGCGCTGAAGAGAGAGCTTTCTCCATTGTCGCACCTAAACTGTATAATTCTCTACCAAAGACCATAAAGACAGCGCTAGTTTTACCATTTTCAAATCCAACCTCAAAACAAATTTATATCCTCGTTGATTGCTCTCAGGCTTGCTTTTTTTCATATTTATTATTTACTCATATAATTTTTTTCGGTTGCTATTCTTTACTTTCATTTCTCTGTATCTAGTGGCAAAGGCGTATTATAAAATGATGTTGTTATGTTATGTCATGTCATGTTATGTTACGAACAGAAATTGCACCACCTAGTTTGCTCATAACATCAACAAGCAACATCAGAATCAACTCAAATTTTGGAAACAATTTTTTTTTTTCAGCACTATGAATCATATAAACAATAATAAATGTACCTTTAACATGCCTACTATGACTTCAGAATAATATCATAATGTTCGCGAGACAGCCCAATATCAAAAATATTAAAATAATTTTAAACACGTTTTTTATCATACTCGCCTTGACTTACGACGTCATAGTGACGCCATATCGGAAATGTTTGTAGTTATTTTGAAACCAGCCAGTAGAAGAAGATGCCTTAAACTATCCTGTAATACCATATATATAAGAATTGTATGTTATTAAGTAAAATTCAAGAGTGGTGGACCTTTCGGGTGTGCTGTTCCAAAAATTGCTCAGGTCGGAGTGTCCCAAAAATGCAATCCTTGTAGTTGGTGCTGGTTCGCATTGTTCACATTTTATGAGAGATTTTAAATGACAAATTATTTTGTACACCATGACAAATTTTCACTGGTTTTGAAAACAAAAGGTTATTGCAACTCTCTCAAATTACCCCAATCCAAGTTTACCAAGAATTGCTTAAGTGGCTTCAACTTGAAAAGTTTAATAAATGTCTTTCAGCTACAAAACATCTCCCGTTACTATTCTGTCGGTTGTTTTTCATTGTTTTGAGTTTCGCTGCAGCAATTAAAAGATAATTTACTAAAAGGTCCGTGTTATTTATCCACGGTCTTTTATCGTCCTCTCGTCAGTATCATGTTTTCATATGTACTCTATGTACTCTATGTACTCTGTATTTTAGGATACTAACTCAAAAATTTGGTGAAACTAAAATGTTTTATCTTTTGTATGCCTGTTCAATCTGTGAGGACATTGTAACTTGCACCATAGGGATTAAAGAAGCACTACTCGATCCTCAGTCTCGACCCCACCACTCACTCCATCAAACCTGAAATTTTAGTATCATTAGGCCAAGAAAAAAAACAAAGCTTTGTTTAAATTGGTCTTTTACCGCATAATTTTTTTTTTAAGGTTTTAAATCACTTAAAATTTAAAAAACAAAATCAGAAAAAATGAAAATTTGGCCACGAAGCAGCCGAAAAATGTAAAAATGTGGGTCAAAAATGCATTTAAAAAACGCATTTCGCGTTAGCATTTTTCTAAAAAAACACATTTCGAATTCAATTGCCATTTTCACATTTCTTCTGAGACAAACTTGTTTTTGGGGGGCTTAGGAAGATTGTATTTTTCTTATCTCATCAAAATATATTGGCTGAATTCGTTTCGTTATAATGCTACAAGCTAAAATGTGACTTGTTTGCCGTTATTATAAAAGAAAAACGGTATGTCAGATTCAAACGAAATTTTGGAATCAAGGTATGTTGGAGATAATATCGAGGGTTGAAAATCAGAAGGACGTAACTCAGCACTGAAAGAAATATTAAAGAATTTCTTTAATTCTGCTGTAATACTGCTTTTGAGAAATGTGATGTTGAATATTTTCAACTATAAGCAAATCTATTCATTACTCAAAATGTAAACATCTCATAAAGCTCATATATGTTACTGTAAGCAAACATTATATAAACTTTAGTAAACAAAGAACAATTTTTAATTATGATCAGCGAATTAAAGAAATTCTTTAATATTTCTTTCAGTGCTGAGTTACGTCTTTCTGATTGTCAACCCTCGATATGGCCTTTGCTCCGAAACACAGAAAAGTATATCTCGTCATCAAGTGGAGCGTCTTTAATTATCAATGATTAGAAAAAGTACGAATGGATGTTCAGGACTTCTTTAAATCGGTGTGAAAGCAGATACATGTATAGTCCGGCGGGAGCCACAGTCCGGGGCTCCATAGACGATAACGGAATAAAGCGTGAAACTAATGTTGCGTGAAGAGTCAACCGAATCGATTGCCCTATTGTTCACCATTGTTCCCGGACTATGAGTACGCCGGACCATAATTACTTCTATACCGGTATAATCTGTTAGAGTATCCTTCATTTTACAATATTATTTAATTTTTTAATGTAAATACAGAAAAGATTCTTGGCACGGAAAGTACTTTGTTTATTATATATACAAGAGAAATGAAATTCCCTATAGTGCTATGAGATGATGCATGATGCAATATGTGTACAAGTCAGAGATCATTCTAGAAAAGCTAAGTACTATAAATAGCCTGTTTTAGCTATGATGCAAAACAAAGATTGCACCAGATAGGTGATTTCCAATTAGCGGGCGAAAATTAGGCTACATACGAAAGCTATAATACGCATGTTGAAACAATGCTTCAAATTTTGTGTACTGAAAAGTTCCATGTAGGAGACATTTACCGTTTCAAAACAGCATCCGCGGGAAGTAGTAGACTTTCAGCTATCCTTTTGTCCCACTATCTTTCTTTTTCAATCCATTGCATTGGAGAAATCAATCAAGCTAATTTTCAGAATTGCCGTAAGTGTTGTTACACAGAGATGCCAAATCCGACCCCCCCCCCCCCCGATACGTTCTAGCAGTCCAGAGATTTTTAAAATGGCGCGAAAATTGAATTTTCAAATGCATTTGTCTCCAAATTTCTTCTACAAACTAAAAGTTCGCTAAAGAAAATTGCTTAAAATTATGTCTTTTTGCCGTATGTAAAAATTGAAGGAATTCAACAAGCGGTTTTGAAGAAATCAATCAGCATATTAATGCGTTTTAGGGATTTTTTTTTCCATCGAGCTCTGCAGGAGCTCGGCACCAAATCTAAATTCTAAACGGGATAAATTCCCAATTGTCTCCAATAAACTGAATTATAAAACCCGAATAGGCCGTGTCAGGTATGTCAGATCTGACATGGAGGGTCACAAAATAACCAAACCGATTATGTTGCTTCACATTAGTCCAGAAGAAAGCGTACAAGTACGTATACGTACAAGTACGTACACACGTCATAATTTCCCACAATGCAATGCAACTTTTTAAAGAAATACATTAGGTTCTAACATTTCACCCGGGAAAGTTTATTTTTACAGTTCTGAAGCTGTAATCTTTACTACACAGAGTTTAAAAGCTTATCAACAAAATGTATGTGCGGATTTTGATATCTTTTTTCAAATAAAAGATATTAATTAATTAAGAAAATTGATATGACGTCATCAGTGACATTCTTTTCAATAACTAAATTTCGACACATGAAATTAAAATTTTGACACATAGAATTTGTTTATAATGTTGTTTGGCATCAGTCCTGAAATTTTTATCCTTGCTCATATAAAAACTGAGAATCCAGAGAGGATTTTGTAAAATTCTTTTGTATTTCTTTATAATTTGGTGACGTATGTACGTACTTGTACGTATACGTACAAGTACGCTATCGTCTGCACTGACATAGCGCACAATCGATCCCATCAGCACTATTGTAATATTTCCCATAAAAGCTAGCCGAATACCGCTTGGGTCGACGAGGCAAGCGAGATAAAGTGCGTGCCTTGTCAAAGTGCAACAACACCTTGGCCGCAGTCCTTCATCCTTCAGATCACGAGTCGGTCGTCATATTCACTGGACCACACGTGCCCTCTTTGGGGACTCTCTGCACCCTTAAAAGCAAGCCGGCTTATCACAGGATGCCTCCGTCCAACACCAACGGAAAACTTACACATCCTAGCAGGAATTGCTCCACCAGACATCGGTCGAAGCGTAGCGAGCATGCAAGAGCGCAGCTGCCAAGTATCTAATATGAAGCACCGTATGTCTGGACAGATACCTGCTGCCAACCGCCTTAAATCCAGAGAGAGTTTCCTAAGCAAAGTCCAACCTCTCGAAACAGTCTCTAAGGAGGTCAAGCGAGTCGCCTTGTGGAAAGAAAGACTTGCCATCAACCAAGTATCATCTATCGGTATTGAACCTGGTGAGGCATCTCCCTCCCACCGGGAACTGAACTGACTCCTCATGGGCTGAATGGCGATGCCTCAACAGATTGAGAACCAGAACTGGCCGATCTAAGGTTTCCTTGCAGAAGTGGGGCTATCTGGAAGCAGATCAGGATACTACCTGTGGTTGTGGAACAGCACCACAGACAATGGAACATCTCTTGGTCTGCCCATTGCTGGAGCAACAATGCACAAACAAGGACCCTTGCGGAATTCAGTGAAGCAGCCAGACGCTGTACCATCTCTGGCTGGATCATATTTGCGAACCACAGTGTTTGGACACGATAAGCATGATAAGAAGAAGTTACCAATGAGGGGAACCAAAGGTCTACGTCCATTGCATTCAATGGAGCTTGACCTTGTTCCCCCTGCATTGGTAGGTAAGCATTTAACACACTCAAAACTATTCCTTGTTTGATGGAAAATATCATTAGCACTCCTTTGAAAAGATCAGAGTTTTAAGCATTAGAAATTGTGTTTACTTTTACTACAAGAAATAACACCAAGATGTTTATTGCGGTGTAATATTAAGCAAATGGACACACATCCCCTCCCACGTTGCTCTATCTTATAGACCCTTGCTCTCATGTGGGGAAAAATCATTTCTTGTCGGTAAGTGTGCCATGTAAGATCACATTCAATACCCAGTTACGCCTGATGTGCTTTATTCCGTAATGCATACCTTAGATAAGTCTATACCCTGTTAAGGTTAAGGTAGAACACGATTCCATTCTTTTGCCGCTTATATTCTACACATTTGGTCAAAGAAGGGTTTCCAAGTTGTGCCAAATTACACTTTAGTTGCTATAGTATATTTACACTCAGGTTGCATTATGACCTTGGCCTTCTCAAAAAGGTCATGTTTCATCATATAGTATAGTGAACACACCATAGTAAGAGTTGTTTCTAGAGCGTCTTATGTGGCACACCTACCGACCTAGCATTTTGATATGTGTTCTGGAGGTGTAGTCTTCATCGCCCGCGTTTGCTATGATTAAAATGTTTAAGTACTAAAGACGCCCTTGCAGAATGTATCCCACCACTCGCAACTTACTGGATGAGTAAGCTGGCGAAAGCTTGATATCAAATATATGATGTGGATACAGTTGGTAAGGTAGCGATATGTCTGTATGAAATTCAACATATTTTGGTAACAATCCGCGTCATACAGCTGCAGTACGGGCAATACACGACGTTTAGAAGATATTCTATTCAATTTACTGGGTAATTTATGCTTTGATGCTTAGAATCCCATTCCTCTAAGAGCATTTTCCGATAGCGCCATCATCCATCCCAACGGTGCTTTACGCCTTTTAAAATTGTAACCACTTAACAGTTTAATGTACATGTCTTCGCTACAATGCAAACGTAGCGAAAGCAGCGAAATCATGTCAAAAATCGGCTGAGACAATCCTACAACACATAACATGATTGGACCTAGCCTAGATGAAAACAGTTCTCTGGTCCTTTTCTCGATCCAAGAGACGTGAAACTGTCGGCATACCAACTCTAATGAGAAAATTGTTCAATTTTCCAGAAAGGGCAGAAGTTCTAAATTACCTCAGTGTTTACTCCCTACCATCCAAATAGATTTCTGGTTTTCCAGCCATTCAAGAACTTGAAGTTGGGATTGAAGGCGTTCTCAAACAATTAAAAACAACTTATTCCAACAAAGCTGGATCTTATTCCTGCCCGAGTACTTCATGACTATGTAGATGAATTGGCTCCAGTGTGTCATTTTTTCCTCTGCCTAATCTCACCAACAGGCCAACTACCTGGGAGATTGGAGAAAGAGAGAAAAGCACTGGTTAATCTATACATCTATAACAAACAAACAAAAAAGATTGCCTTGATGAAGATCCTTGCGAGAATAGAAACGTCAGCCCACCCACTCTCAGTATATAGTATAAAAAGGGCTCAGGATATCACTAGAAAACTATCGCCCGGTCAGTCTAACCTGCATTGCTTGTAAGATAATGGAACATTATCCTTTCTCACATCTCTAAACTGTCTGCTAACAATTTGAGCAAAGCCAATCAGCGTGGGTTTTGTAAAATACGGTCATGCGAGAAGCAGTTCATGATTGGTCAAAATATTTAAAATATTTAAATATGACCAGCCAGGACGCCGTGCTCTTAGATTTCAGCAAGGCGTTCGATAAAGTACAACAGCGTCTAGCACTCAAACTTCATCACGACTATGGTATTCGAAGAAACACGCTCAGGTGGATTCGAGCCTTCCTAAGTAACGGGGAACAGTAAAGTGTCCATGAAGTTCTTCACTCTGGATGGTCGCTAGTTAAATCAGGTGTACCACAGGGATAGGTCTTGGGTCCAACACTTGGGTATACCTTGTGTACATCAACGATATCGTAGACAATGTGAAATCTAACATTAGACTTATGTTGACGATAGCATTCTGTACCGTGAAATAAAAGCAGAATGCCAGTTCCCTAGAATTGTGACTGGTTCACATCACGATCTTTATTTAGTGAGAAGGTACTTATCTGGGAGTACATTAATAAAACTACATGATTAAGAAAAAATGGAGTCTCAAGAATCTAATCATTCCCCAGAGTGAACGTGGGATACGAAATTTCGAACCAGTGTCATGAATTATAGGCTCCTATATATAACGGAAAGTCACAACAGCCATCCTGTATATTATGTTCTTCATCGTGTACTGCTTCATTACTGTAACATCCTCTATAGTCATGTTTCATTCCCAATACGTTAAACGTACAACGAGAAATTTCAAGGAATCTATACGGTGTTAAATGTATTGATTTCATACAGATTAGACACTCGATAGATTTCTTACCTTGTATCTGCAGGCTGCAGAAATGTCTTAAAAGTGAATACAAAAGGTGCTTTGAATTTGCTCTTATTTCAGTATAAGACAATAATTTCGTTTTGTTCAATTTTTATGTATGTACCAAAGAAATAGTTCTCAGCTTAATCCTTTCAGATGGGTTATTTTTGATGGAAAGCTTTACGTCAGAGTAAATATCAGGGCTTTCGATTTTTTAAGGGATGTGAATTATCTCTCTGCACCTTTAACGTGCAAGCTCGGACGCGGTATGAGGGACACTCAGATCATTTACTTGTATTTTCTAGACCGATGCTTTAACTAGTAGGTCACAAAATCTTGGTGACTATTAGAGTGCTAGATTAATCTATAACCTTAGGTTCGATTGTTGTTCATGGAAATCCCAGCAGATTGCATCAAATTAAGCCGACAGGTACAAAGAGGATAAACCGTATAAGCGTATAAAGGGCTGCGCGTATCGCTGAAAATCATGCGTAGAGCTGCGTAAAGCACTGCTTATGATACGTTGCTATTTTGCGATTTGAACACATCCTAATAATAAATATTCAACTTTCATATCAAATAGCAGCAATATTTTAATCCATTGCAGCTTATATTTAGTTACATATCTCTTCGTGTAAGAACTTTTACAATGTTACATAATTAATATCCGTGTGAAAGAACCATACAGAGTGTCCAAAAATGTTAATACTCATGCTAAAAAATAAAAGTACGTATGGCTCTTTGTCTGATACGTTTTAAAGCCAGATTGGTAAGCTTTTATCTGCCATTCCAATACCATATAATAATAATAATAATAACAATCTTGATATAGCGCCTAATGCAGAAAAAAGGGAGCAATTATATCATTATTAAAATGACAGATACAAAAATAATACATAAAATTCTAATGCGGAAAAAAACTATGATATACATCAGTTATACACACTTCCTGAATAACTTAAGAGAATAATAGAAATTCAAACTCATATGCATTTTGACCAAGATATAGAAGAGAAAGACAACGCGGTTGCCTCCCATACTAAGAACTTATGGGGATACACCTGAATCATCAGTTGTGAGGATCTGTGTGTATGTACCCCACAGTGACATCGCTTAAGTCTTGATCTTTTCTGGATTCAGATGCCTGTACCCTACCTAATCTGAAGAAAACAACTATCCTAGGCAACCGGATTGGGTGAAAGTAGAGAACAAGAAAGAGAAAGAAAAAAATCACAATGTTATAATTAGTGATTATACTGCACCAGAAAACAGGGTATGTGTCAGGAGCCAAATGCTGTGTAAATATGAATGCCTTCAGACGTGACTTGGAAATAGTTGTTGACTGAGATATGCTGATACTGTTAGGGAATTATTCCACAAATGTGCTGCTGCGTAAGTAAAAGATCTATCGCCATAGAACTTTGTTGATGAGTTGGCTGATTTACTCAGCTTGGAGCAAGGAGAGAATCTCAAGGTTCTCGGTGGTGAATACAGCTGGATGAGCTCACAGATATAGGCAGGTTACATGCCGTGGATGGCTGAAGCAGAATCTTAAAAGCTGGCATCAATTTAATTTGAAGTCAATGCAGTTGGTAAAGAACTGGTGTGATAATTTATGTTCTCGTTGACGGACTTTAAGGACAAGTAGGGTGCCATGAATAAGTCTAATTTCCCTCTCGTTGAAACTTTGAACCAATAGGATTTCGCCTCTTGTCACTTTAGAGTGAGCTTTTTTGTGTGTGTGACTGATAGTCATGCACCATGACTTTCTTACTGATAGGCAAATGTATTAGTTTCCAGAAATAGGGCTCAAATTGATTATGTAAATTAGGGGCTCTTGTTCTGTTGCGAAAACTAGCTTGCCTGTGCATTCCAATACTAGACAGAGGAAGGGTGCCATCTATATGGTGTGCTCCAAGTTAGTGCACTATATCCTTACAGGGCTGCATTTCCGCATGTATATGAAAGTCAAATCAGAACTTTCTTAATTGCTGCGCTGACTTAACAGTGCAATTGTTGGAGCCAAATACCTTGCCTTGGATGTTGCGAAGTTTGTTTCTAAGCTGAAACTGGTGTCCTTGGTAGTCAGATATTTTCCTCAGCTGCAATTGGAAACTTGCTAAACCTCGGTCAATTCTCGGTCTAGAAGAATCATTAACCATGAGGTTGCAGGATCCAGCCTAGATGTAACAGAGTCATGGACCATCTGATGTAGATTTGTTCATCAATGTCTGTTGAAACTGCTCAATTTTCTTATTGAATAGCCATATAAACAGCTTTCTAAGTTTTAACATATGATGATCATCACAGTTATGTGTCTAAATGCGTTTAATAACAGCTTGTTGGATTTACCCCAGGATCTATGTTTTGCAATGCATGTTCCAATCTTTTATATCCGCTTCACACATCCCGAGGATGGAAAGTCGGTAGGGCTGGATGTCATCAGCATAAACAAACAGATTGAACCCCGTGAGCAGTGATGCAATCCTGTCGTGGGCGACTGAACAGATGAAGTCAATAGGTACAGTAACAAGCCCCCTGTGGGACTCCATAATCTACCGCCACAGGATATGACGAAGCACCTCACTGAATATAGATTGGTTCGACCATCAGGTATAGTGAACCAACTTAATACTTTTCCAGTAATCCCAGATCGTTCGGTTAGACGGGTATCATAGGAGCTTTTTTGTGATCTATTTTGTCGAAGGCGGCACTGGAGTCCAGTAACACTAGTACAGAAAAAGCCTCTTTTTGTTTTGTCAGAGCAGTCAAGATGTCCCATTCTGCAAACGCCGTAACCGTGGCAGTGTCCTACTGTGAATTCATTATGATTAAAACAAATCACATTTGAAGAGTGCAAAATCGAATTGGTCCGATTCTGAATTAACTTCAAGAGGTCAAATGAATAAATGGCAAATTTTTTTTACATTCTTCTTTCCCCCATAATTGTACATAAACATAATAATCGGCTTGATATTTTGGCCATATGTTCTAGTTTGTTCCTCGTTATGTCATATGGTAAGCTATCTTTCAAAATCGTAACCGCCATGTCCCTGCTAGTAGCTAATGAAAATGAATGCTTACATAACCTTAAAAGTAATATTGCTGAGGATCACCCTTTTGAGGTACACTATGATATATTGAAAGTAGTGTTGCGGGTTTATACTCGAGGCCACATACGTTCGCCGGACCATTGTTGCGTCATCGGACTATAATTCCTTATCACATCGGTATAAATATGCCAACCTGCTTTCACATACAATGAGTTTACATTTTGGCCAACTCATAAATTCGATTTAATGTACTCTCCTTAGTTCTTGTACGATCACATTTCAATGAAATGACACTCTTTATTTTATCTGTTGTTACCATGCCTCGTGAAAGTTCACTCACTGAGCAAAGGATGAGTAAACACGCTTTGGCTCGGCTTTTGTGATTTTGCACGCCACTTACCATAGCGACGTCCATTAAACACCACATAAACAACCTCGCCTCAATGACTTGAGATTCGTTAACCATGGAGGCTTGAAACAAAACTGGCAAACGATTTCTAACAGTAATGCCGCGTCGTTTCCATGACAACGTGGTGGATTTTTGCCGGAAATCGTGCATTTGTTGCAGATTATGTACATTTGTAAGCAACGTGTTGACACGACTTGTCAATTCTTGTAGCAATTAAGAGTCCCGAGTCCATTGTGTTATCAACGCCGCTTGAGGCCACGCGCGTTTGTTAAGTCCACGCACTACTTTTTACTAAGCTCGATACTCACTCAGTAAAACAGCAGAAACGGTTCCATTTAAAAGCTGGCAGGTTTTCTTTAACCAAAATGACATTAAAATCAACAAAACCATTATTTTATTAATCAATGAAAAAAGAATTTTTCTTAATGGAAGAGTAAGATTTTTGGTCTGCACTTTTATTTTTCAATTCAATTAGATTATACACTTTGAATTATATAAGTCCAGAGAGCAGTCATTCAGTAATATACTGAGTGGTATTTATTACAACTGAATGCAACCACAACTTTCCTCAACCACAGAAAAGAATTGTTTTCTTACGTTTATTTGTCCCTTCCAGCTTCCATTTTTATATACTTGTACAGGGTTCCACAAAAAAAAATGGCGCAAGGCGAAATCCCTCGTTGGAGGTGAAAACAATAACCTAGTGACACAATATCCACCTCATATCACCACATGAATCTTTGGCTTTTGAAAACCGTTTACAGCATCCTATTGGTTGTTGCAATTTAGAGATATGGCTAATATTCCAAGAGAGGGGCGGACCGTTGTGAGCACTTTTCACAGAATGGATAGAATCATGTTTATAGTTGATAGAGGGCTTATTGGATTTTAGGATTTTACATCAGAATCTTCAAATGTACATCGAAAGATTCCCTCATCATTTGTAAATGTCAATGTGAAATTTCATTTGATTACAGAACTACGGGTTATTGTGTATTTCAATTTCTTTCCACCGAGCAGAAGTTCATTTTCCAGAAACTCTTAAATACGTGTATTATTTAGGCAATTTTGCAATTGATAATGTTCTATGTTTTTCAGCTGAGTGTGCGCTATTTCCTATGTTCTTACTTAATTTCATGAATGTTATTTTTTAAGAATATTTACACAGAAAAAGAAACATTGAGTTTGAAGTCACAAGAAAAAAAGATCAAGCATCATAACTGTGTGTGATGGATAATTTCTTCGAATCAATAAAGTGTCTATCACAACATACATACATACATAGCTATGCATGATTCCACTGTGTTAAGTTATCCCATTATGGAAAAGGTGGCACAATTGGTATTTCACCTCTCTTAGAATATTTGTCATAAGCTCAGGATCGCAATACAACCAATCGTGATGCTTAAACGGTATCAAAAGCCAATATTTTATTGTTGTCACCTCCAACGAGGGTGATTTTTGGTGTGCACCATTTTTTGTGGACACCCTGTATATGGGGTATTTTAAAATACCGAAAAAAGTGGTACTTCATCACCGAACTATCGAACTGGTGTTTTATTTTCCTCATTCTACTTTTTTGTGTTGTGGACATGAAACTGCATATTAAAGATCTGTAAAATCTCCATATTTTTTGTTTGCTTTCTTTGCCTTCCTCGTGTTCCTTTCTTCTCCTTCTTCTCCTACTTCTCCGTCTTCTTCTCTTATTGTTCTTCTCGCTCGTTTTCTTCATCATCTTCCTCCTCTTCTTTGTCGTCTTCCTTTCGTCACCCCCGCCTTCTTCGTGTTTTTCGTCTTCTTCTAATTCTCATTTTAACACAACTGTGTGCGCGTGTGCAAGTGCGTGTGTGCTCCCACGCGTGTGTGTGCATGAAGTAAGTGTATACTAGAGGTGTGTGGGCTATTCTTGTTTTTAAGAAAACGAATTTTATTATTGGTCTATTATACAATGCACATTAACATACTGAATTTGGAAGGGGCATTTTGATGGACGGAACTGATTTCATAGCAATGACACATTTGACGCAATCATGGCAATTGTACACAAATTGAAGTTTGAAATAAACACGTTTCAATTGTTAGTTATGAAGTTTCAATAGGCCTAATATTTCTAAGTTAGAATTTAAAGTTGCTCAACATATTCACAAGATCAAATGAGACAGTGATTTTGTCGAGAAATGATACATATTTTGTCATTTATGGAGCATTTCAAACAGTTCTTTACGGATGAATAAGTGGACCTAGCAGTAACCAATCTAGTTCTTCACTGAGACTCAATTGGTGTTCAGCCTAAATGTATTCGGATTGTGAAACAACCCATAAAAATGCACTTTGCTTCTTACTTATTTCACCTAAATCCCTCTTTTAATGCATTTATTAACTTCCAAATGTAGTTTGATATTCAATGTACTTGTTAAAAATATAATACAGGTTTCGAGCAAAGCATTCAGGTTACCCAATCTTTCTCATCATCGCCCTCCTGCCGAAAAGTGGGCGTTTGTCTTTGTTCGTATTTGTGTATTGCGCTTAAAGGCTGACTCGGAGATTTCCCGATGAGGGCGCACTCATATTTCAAACAAATCGTTGTTGTTTTTTTTTTGCATATACATAGTGCTTATCCATATACTAATCACTGTGTGAAATAGCTAAGCTCAAATCGAAGTCCTTCATATAGAAAATCACAACTTTGTTTTAAAATTCCGGATCCGGAATTTTTGTTATACACGGTATCCTATGGCACTGTTATACTGTGAATAAAATGTTTACTGCATGTAAACGGAAAATCCGATTCAACTGTAACTTTGGAATTAAGCATTTTAGGTGACTATCTCTAGTTCTAGATGACTATTTTTAATTACTACACAAAAAAATTATATTTCGAAATCTCTGATTAAGGATTTTGTGTATTTTGCACTGTAAATATTGTTCTAATTTTCTACTCATACTTTGGCCCATAGAGGGCGGCAAACATTCCACTGTTGTTTATCCTTCTCAGATCATTTTCAAGTATAGTAATATTTATATTTGAGATGAACACCAAAAAGAAACCTGTATTTGACATTTGGTGTAAAAGCATAAAACACAAGTGATCAAAATGTTAACTAATTATGGATTAGATTACTAAAAATGGTCACATTGAGCTCAAAGCTCATTTGCATAGGAGGTCCATGGTGCAACTAGTGGTTAAGGTACTGCGGGTGCACCTAGATAATGATTACCCCCACTTTTACGACCGTCGATTTGGTTACCACGCGGGTGCACAGTACTCTGTCGCGGGCTACTGCATAGGTACTTCAAAGGTACTCCAATGAAGAATTATACTGTGTATTACTATTACTCTCACTATTAAAGGTGGCTGAACCGATTTCTCCATCAAAATGGAGATTTACTACTACTACTACTACTACTACTACTACTACTACTACTACTACTACTACTACTACTACTACTACTACTACTAAATTCTAATGCACAGATTTCTCTCAAAATGGGCTCACATTCTTCATGCTAATAGATAGTAATGTAAAATTCATACACATGGTTTGTGGGGGATGAACACTTTGTTCTCTGTTTGATATGTTTGAGCTGATTACAATAAAGTAAATGTATATTTCTTGTTGTAATATTCACATATGAACACTTTGAAACCAATTTGAAACCAATCGGATCAGTGTAAATGTTTACCACATGATAACCTTGAACAGATCTTGGTATATCGTGCCAACACAAAAATGTTGTAAATATAGGAAACTATACATTTTTTTAATTATTAGAGCCAGATGGGCATGTCTATACACCTTTTAACCCTGTATGAAACACTTACAAAATTCACCCTATTCATTTACCCCTTTCCCTATCTCCAAATGCTCAAGGATGACAAAATTGCATCATCCATGTTGCCCAAAAACCATCAAAACATTTTGTGCAGAGTGTTTTGCAAGGTCACATGGACCTACCGCAGAACTATGTGTAGAAGAGTAATTTAGTAATAAGGCAATTACACGAATACCGCCACGGATTAGTTTTGATGCATGAATTTAACTGGGGAGATGATTTTTAAAACAGCGAGGTTTGATACATAGTATAAATTTGAAAACATAATTGCAATAAGTTACTATAACTACGTAGATTACACATTGACATTTCATATAAGGTGCGGGGTTCCTGCAATAGTATGACCTTTAAATTAAAAATATACCTGAAAAGTGACTCTGTCCATGAAATGTCAACAGTGTTTATATTGGCAGCTATGCCATCAAGAACACGAATAACAAGAACTACAACAACAACAACTCCCCAGTAGCACTATTTTCATTTTGACAGTAACTTTATAATGACATGATATATTCGCTTACAGGTAAAGAAATGTTTCCTCTAATACACGTAACAGTATTTCAGGTTATACACCACACAGTTCTTGGGTAAACCTGCTGTCGGTAAACCTTCTCTACCTAATGTTACCTATTTTACCACTAGTATCCACGCGGAGCTATACTTGTAACTATCAATCAATGTATGTAGTGTCAGTCATAGTAGATGTGGTATCCCATAACGGAGAATATAAGAACTTCCCTTGCGGGTAAAGCATTACAATTACACCTAAATACCTATAGATATGGTTGCCTTGTCAGTCAGACGCACCGTACTTATTTTGTTTTAGGAAAAGGGATCTGTACCATGTATGCTCCCGACTCCAGAAAACATCGCAAAAAAAATTTGGGTTACCAGTTCAAGTAACAAATGGCCACAATTGGCAAGTCTTACAGAAATAGAAGATATTGCGTTAAACATGTTCTTTAGACATTCCTATTTAACGAGTTAACCCCTATAACGTGACTTGCCTAGATTTTGCAAGGAAGGGAAAAATGTCTCAAAATGGCTTCATGAAGCCCCCCATTGTACTTTAATTTATGTGCTACTTATTACTGATGTCTTGCTTATGTCTAAGACACGGTTCTTGCACTGTAGTGCCATCTTAGATGTCTTTAGGTAGGATAACATCAATCAAAGACATCATTGGATAATTAAAATAATCCTTAAAAACTTTTAATGAATTAAAAAAAGTAAAAAAAACCATTTATAAAAATATTAAAAAAATACAAAACATACGAACCAACACACTGAATCCAGAGGTGTCTTTATTCTATTCAATTTAAAAGAGACACAAAGAGCCATTTTCACATTTAAGTGACTTATCATATCGATAGCAATCTTTTTGAAGTACCCATGTTTTCTACCTAATTAGCAGGGACTTTGGTGGGTTGACTTGCATTTGTTCGCAGCAGCACCATGGTGAAATCCTGTTATATAGTATACCTTTCATCGAGAAATTTCTTGGGTTGGTTTCCTGCCAACGTAACATTTTGCAGCGATGTTTGATTAAGAAACAATCTAGAAGTCCATCATTAGCATATAATTAAGAGGTCCTCTAACGGAGCGAAGAAGTGTTGACGAAGCGAGGCTGTGGTGAGACACGGCCTATTCGATAGTCATTGTCTTTTAATACCGTGTAAAATATGACGCTTTAAAACTGACGGGTATTTGCGTTTTTTAAGTAGAACGGTTAATATTTAGCAGTGTCCCCATTTGGTTTTCGGCTACCGTCTACATGTGACTCACTAGAGGATTGACTTTATGAGAAGAGACAACATTGTCTTGTGTTTATGTTCGTGTTAATACTGAAGTCGTTATTGTCCTTAATCTAAGGAGCATGTCCCGAACAGTGCCTGCAGTTGAATTCCATCTTCAGTAGCTAGCCAAAAAAAGGTTATTATGATTTCAATCAAGATAACCGTCAAACCTTAAATCTGCTAAAGATATGTAGTATTAAAATGACACAAATACAACCACGTCAATGAATGCATTCAGTATCTTCTATTTACTCAATTTAGGGGTAACACAATAGTGCTTTTCTCACAGTTAGGTAACTCATATCGATTCGTAACTCTTTTGAAAGTTAGTACTTCTTGCTGGAATCCAATTAGCAGGGACAGGGACATTGGGGGTGGACTTCCCCTTTACCTTAAAATATTCTTCTCGTACAGAATTGCAACATAGTGACGTGCTCGAACAAATACCTAAAAGACAACAAGAATCCACTTTTTAACATAAAAAAGATTATCTCTGTACAGGACTTTCAACGTGGTCTGCTAGAAAACAAATGGAATTCTGTTGTTTTTAGGTAACACCAGGCTTGGAGGGAGGGAGGGAGGGAGGGAGGGCCGGGGGGGGGAGTGGAGGGGGGCAGGGGGGAAGTAGGGAGGGAGGAGAGGGAGGGAGGGAGGGCGGGAGGGAGGGGGAGGGAGCGGGGGAGGAGGGAGGGGGAGGGAAGGGAGGAGGGAGGGAGGGAGGGAGGGAAGGGAGGGAGGAGGAGGGAGAGAGAAGAGAAAGAAAGACGGAAAAAGTAGAAAAAGGTATTTGAGACAATGTAGTGCTACGAGGGTGTATAAGAATTAATTATTAAGCTTTTGACTTTTACAACAAGTTCTATTGGTATTATTGTACCATTAACGGTTATAGTTGGAATTAATTAACAACACCGTTGCTAGTGTTATTTATAAGTTATGGTATTTGATGAGCATATAATTTTTTTTAAAACAACGACATTGCCCGTATTTAGGTGTAATCAGATTCTATCCCAAAGGTTTCATCGAGCTTAGAGGCTACTCTGTTATTTTCATTTTGTGCACCCTTAAACATATAGGTGGATTTTTTAAAAACAAGATCATCATAACCACCCTCTGAAGTTCTAACATCCTGCTTATAATTGGCATATCGCGTACTCATTAGGTTAAAAAAATAAGATTACACACTAGTGGCAACTACATACTAGTCCATATTTCCCCTATGTATACAAAAAAAAAACCTAAGTTTTCGAAAAAAGTAGTAACAACTTCTGTTGTCTTGAATAAAGAAGAATCTTTTCTCCTTATAGGAAGGGGGAAGTGTCACAATAAGCAATATAATCATTTTCACTAATGTCTGAATTATTGTGTCATAGCTACAAAAAATACTGTTACTTGACTCTGTTATTATGTACCAATAACTATAGGCCACACCGTAAGAAAACAACCTCAGTATAATTAACAAGACAAGTATTGACATGTAATGTTGTAAAAGCTTCAAACCTCTATAACAATACAATTGCCCTTTCCTTTAACAGCCACCAACCCGCTGGGTGTGGGCCGAGATCATGTTTGGTATTTCTTCTCTGTATTTCCTTGACTCAATTGAAATTAAATTGATAACATATATTTTCTGCCATTGCGGATGACTTATTTTTTGAATTTCTTGGGAACATTGTTTGCCTAACCTTAAAGTATTCGTGGGAAATTTTGGAAAAAAAACCAAGACAAGATTTTTATTTTTTTTTGTGTTTTGCAAAAAAACGTAAAACATCAAATTGTGATTATACGAAAAACTTATAATACACGTCCATTTTGACATATAATAAAATCCAAGTTAGGACAAAAATTAACAGCCAAATTGAATCCAATTGCCCACCCCTATACATTTTCAAAACAAAGAATTACACGATGCAAGGTTACGACGATCTTCGCCGCAGTGCTGCTCGAACAAACGGAAGCGACCCACCAAAGACCTTGCTAATTGGGTAGAAAGCACGAGTGCTTTCAAGAAGAGTAGCGATTGATAGTATCAGCCACTTAATTGTGAGAAAATGACTTTTTGTGTCACCCAAAACTGAGTAAATAGAAGATACCGATTGCATTCAGTGGCATGGTTTGTATTTGTGTCACTTTAATATTACATATCTTTATCAGATTTTTAAAGGTTTGACGGTTATCTTGATTGAAATCAATAATACCTGTTTGTTGCTATCTACTGAAGATGGAATTACACTGCAGGAACTGTGTCTTGGACATATCTTAGATTAAGATATGACTTCAGGAATTAAAGACAAAGACATGTCTCTTTTCTTGGATTGTCTTCTAGTGAGTCATGACTAGAGAAAGCCAAAGAGGACATGTCTAAATAGAACATGTCTAGATTAACATAGCAGGGGACTGTAGTGAAAGAGTGTGCGCTTCCGGATAAAATTGTGAATTTTTGCACACAAGTACTTTAGGCATTGATAATCCCTAAAATTGATGGAAGCACTTGCCTACTGTGGTCCCCAGCTTGGGTTTCAAGGTTATACAGGCGTCAAAAATTTAAAATGTTCCGAATGTGTTAAAAAGCACACCATTTTGTTTGTCTGGTTACAAGGATTCCAAAAAGGTATAGTTTACACTGTCTATGGTTTATAGTTCCGGAGTTACCGGGTAAAAACTGTAAAAATGGTGAAAAGTCAATTTTGGTGTGTACATGGGTCAAAAGTTAAAAGTTGCTTTGATTCAGTTAATATGTGGTACATATTGTTTCCCTAGCTTAAAGGAATGAAATAAGGAATAGTTTGCCTTATCTTTTATGCTTAGTTTTTCCACGTTCTCCACACAATCGGTCACAGGTCAATAGAATCCAATAGCTGCCAATAGCTGTTGACTTTATTTGCCATGTTGGTTAATAACCAGACACGTAAGATAGTCAAAACTATTCCTATATTTCATTCTATGAACTAAAGCAAGAATTTGAACCACATTTACAAAAAGTGGAGCAACTTTTAATTTTTGAACCCTGTACAAACCAAAATTGACTTTTTTACCATTTTTACAGTTTTTACCCCATAATTCCAAATCTATAAGTCACAGGTAGTGTAAACTATACATTTTTGGAATCCTTGTAACCAGACAAATATCATGGAGTGCTTTACAACACAATCGGAACATTTTAAAAATTTTACCCCTGTGTAACCTTGAAATCCAAGCTGGGGCCTTGAAAGGGGTGTGGCAAGTGCTTCCATCGATTTTTTTGTGTACCAAAATTCACAATTTTATCCAGATTTGCACACTCACATAAGATCTATGCACTACAGTCCCCCACTAACACGAGACATGTCAGTTTTGAGACGTCATATGGCTAACGAATCACCTTGTCTCACTACATGCCTCATTTGGCAACACGTCTTAGCTCACTTTTAGAGGGCCTTAATTTTTATGTCATATATGATTTCCAGGTTGTTTTCTCAATCGTCGGTGCAAAATGAAGGGTTTAGTTGAGCTTGCTAAGATTGGATATTATTTCTTTAATGACTGTGTACATTGCAGGAAAAAAGCAAGGAATTTCGGGTTGAAAGGTATACATCATACTTAATAAAGCCTCTCTTCAAATTATCAAACTCACATGCGGAGTGCGCAGTTTGTTTTACTTTCTTAACAGGACAGATTGTTTTACTTTCTCAACTCGGAAGACCTTTGTAAAACATAAAAGTTGTCATTGTCATGTTTCCTCTGTGAAAACCCGTACCTTGCTTTCTCACTTATCCAATGCCCACAACAATGCAACCGTTTCGCGATTGTATAACAAGATTGTGCTAGATTTAGCTTTGTCTGTTGAAATATTGTGATACTAAAACGAATCCATTCATGCAAGTCCAAAGCTCAGATCATCCATGAAAATGTTTTCATACCTCGAAGAATAGCTTGTAAAAGACACGTTTTCCCAGGACGCTGCTTATTCCGCTGGGTTTCCAGGTTTATCATGCTGATAGACAGAGAGCAAGATACTCGTTGGTACTTGAAGCAGACCATCCAGGGAGAGGTAAAATAGCTGCCTACTATTCATCTGGCACCAGATGCTCGTTAGCTTCCTCACCTTTCCTTTGTTCGTTTGTATTGACAACTAATATTACCAGCCTCATAACTTGTTATAGTTGTGAATATACCGTCACAAAGCATAAAGCACAGGGATAGGTTTGGCAAGCATACTCCAATTCCTGTTCTCTCTATTTGCATTTCACGGGTTGTTAGAAATGCGATGAATACACTCGCACTGGGATTTCTTCAGGGGGGACCACTTTATATGTTTAGGTACGCTTGTGCAGTGTTCTTAACTCCCCCCTCCCATTTTCATCATCGCAAAAACTTAAAGTTCCCTCCGTTTTCCAGCCATTCCGATGATATTCAAATACCTTTATGCTGGCATCATGAACAATTATCTGCCTTGAATTGTTGCAAACTAGTGGTAAACTCTTCTTCAAAGGTTATCCTAAACTTGTTTCCTATACTTCACAGATGCTAAAGACCTCTTCGAAGCTCGCTTTTATAATCATGCAACATTCGGAAATCGTTCCACTTCGCCTTCTTACGCAATGTTGATCATCAGTGATCATGTCGATTGAGGGGGAGAAGGATAGTATAGGAGAGGTCTTACGTTGTATCATGGTAATGACCACTTTAAAGTTACTTTGTTTTAGAGTTACATTGAAAACTGTACGCATACATACAGATTGATTAGTTGTCAATAGTCAGTCCAGAAGAAAGCGTACAAGTACGTATACGTACAAGTACGTACATATACATACGCCACAATTTCCCACAATGCAATGCAACTTTTTAAACAATTACATTAGGTTTTAACATTTCACCCCGGGACAGTTTATTTTGACAGTTCTGAAGTTGTAATCTTCACTAGAGTTGTAAAGCTTATCAACAAAATGTATGTGCGGATTTTTGATATCTTCTTTCAAATAAAAGATATTAATTAATTAAGAAAATTGATATGACGTCATCAGTGACAATTTTTTCAATAATTAAATTTCGACACATGAAATCAAAATTTTGACACATGGAATTTGTTTATAATGCGTTTGGAACAGTTCTGAAATTTTTTATCCTTTCTCCATCTCAAAACGAGAATCCGATAGGATTATTTTATTAAAATTCTTTTGTATATTCTTTATAATTTGGTGACGTAAATTACGTAATTCTACGTATCACGTACAGTCCTATCGTCTGGCCAACTTATAGTGTGCTAAACTATAGCTATTGAATTAAAATCATCACACCTATCTTCCCTAATATGGTAGTCGAGGGCGTATGGATCCACTTTATTTAGGGTGCCTTCCCCGTGGCTTTTTATGCAATCCCATTGTTTTTTTCCCTGGGTTTTTGACAGCATAGTCCAGGGATACCCCTTTTCCACTTGCCCTTTTTTGATATCTGTCTGGCTTCGTTGCTCCGTGAGAAACTCGGTAGTTCTTACAAAATGACGTCTTTGGCAAGTGTCTTCTCCAGTTGTTGCATGCCTATCTGGAGTCGCGTTTTTATGTCTCGACTGCGTTTTTTCCCTTAAATTGTTTTCTATAAGAATTCAGATTTTTTTGTTAAGATCGGGATGAGCCATGGTATTGCTAAAACGGGTCACACGAAGTACATATACAAATGTCCCAAAAAACTATACAATCAAAGATCAATTTTTTTGGCCAAAAATTTAAGTTCTCTTCACGGGAGTTTTTACTCTATTCTTTTTTAGAGTGTTTCCACAGCTCTCTGGGATTTTTAGGTTGGTGTAATTTGGTTGTCTCGTCAGGAGTTATGGCTACTTTTATCTCTGAGACAGTTTGAAAAACCTTTTGGGGCCAGTTTCGGCTAATCCTGATATCGACAAAGTTGCCATTGAAAAATCACGCTTCAAAGACATTCTTTATTGAACAATTAAAATAAAAAGTAGGTTTAAAAGTTCTGCTTCCTTGTTGATCGAACAATAATTTATAACTTATAATTGTCGCAATTGCTAAAAAATACATGTATCATTGGGGAAATTAAATTCCCAAACAGCTTGTTGTCTCAGCTTTACTCCAGTTTTAGCAGAAGGTAGAACCCTAAAAACACCTTGTTTGAAAGTTAACTGATCATGAGACCTTTGAAACCCCACCACCCTTTCCTTAATTGCTCTTTGTTAGCTTTTGTTGAACACTGCTGCCTGTTTTTTCAATCATTACTACTCCCTGTGATCTTGGAGGCATTGGGAATAGGGGAAGGGTAATTGTCCCTCCACATTAGAGCGGTGTCCACACATTGTCCCTCCACAGACTTGGAGACTGTTCCATTATTTTCAGCAGTCAAAATTCCCCCCGAAACTTCCATTGATTTCATGATTCTTGTCCCCTGAGAGTGAGTCCCTTTATTTCACCCACAACATAATATGTCCTGGTTGCCATCACTGAAAATAATATATTGATTAGTTCACTGCATGTAATACATCACTCTGATCTGTACAGTATTCTTTTGTTTGGAAAAGGGGGTTAATTTACAATGAGCTACACGCCTTATACCTTTAGTTTCTTGAAAGGTGAAACTGGCCCCAAGTGGTATTTTTATCTTTGTGTTCAACTCAAAATATCTCCGCTTATGGTCTATCAAATTGGATGAATTAAAGCCGAGATTTAGCTTAATCTTGTCTAACAAAATAAAGTCAAATACTGGCACACATGCACAGTTTATATTTTTATAATTTTTAAGTTTGATTGGTATAGTTTTTTTATTGGGACAGTCCTGTATAATGTTCGTTTTAGTACATGAACTCTCCATGCTACAATGGCCCGGCTCAATTACTGTCCTTGTCTCATATCTAAATGTCAATATTTAATACTCCTCACCTACGCCTTTTAACACCATGTTTTGTGAGTAGAGCCTCAAACACCTGTTCGCCAACCTTAACATTCTATAATTTATGGTAGAGTAAACTTCTGTCCGCGGGGTTGTCAGAATCAAACATGTAAGTCATTATAAAAAATAAACCTCACACTTCCTTAAATAGCTTTTGCTGTTCTTGCTTTCAAGCATACCATACAAAAGTTACCTGTACAAAAAACTTATTTTTGCATAAGATACTGGTGGCTATGAATGTCAGTACTTTAGAGACAAGTTTACATGGTCTTTGAAGGTGCAATTTCATGATCCTAGCAACACCTTCATTTTGTTATGGTCGCTAGATATCTTCACGAAAAGTTACTTCCTCAAACTTTCATCGTTTACTCTGTCAGTGTCACGGGCGCTTTTGACTTAAGGGAATGTTTCTAATCATGCTGGCAAACCATTAACCGTTCTGTTGCACACAAAATACTAAATTAGGAATTTCTTCTAGAATATATAGGCACACGTAAGGTAATTCCAGTGGTGTGTGTGTTAATGTTGTCGACCACATTTGGAGACGTTTTCGTTCTTAGCATCGAAAGAAAACATTTCCTGTGCCTTACTGGAGTAATGAGGAAAAATATGACCTCGTGGAAATCATGCGAAAGTTCGTACTTCTCATTTCACCCACAACATATTTTGATTGAACTCTTTAATCACATTTAGATGTTACAAGTATAAATATGGGCTGTTCACTGCATAAATACTGGTGTTGTTAAACATAATGATTCTGTTATGCAAACTTGTATTCTGCATTATGTATTTGCTATTAGTCCTAATTAATATTATGTTTTGGATTGACATTTTTTATGTATGTCATATTATGATTTTTGGTAATTTTACTTTATTCATTATCGACACATGAGTAGTGCTAGTTTTCATCTTGCTACCCATTTTGAGTCTGTGTCTGTGAAACATTGATCTTTTATTGCCGATAGTCTACATATATATATATGGGCTTGCGAACTTTATTTGGATCTACATTTATTTGCGAATGTCCCCTCATGACTGGCACTTATCATGTTTTGATAATCATTATTATTTGGATTAGTCGTGTCTTGCTTCTAAGCTTTGATGTCATTGAGGGTATCATATACTTGCGTTATGATGTTTATTTTTTTTTACCACCTTTTAACCTTTGTTCACATTATATGCATGTGTAATGATGGCATTTGTCGCAATCCTATCGCAAATAGTTGGTATTGTTTTACATAGTTTGCTACGCTTACATTACATTGCTGCCACAAGTATTGTTGCCATATGTATTTATACTGTATTCCTTCATTCTGTAACATGTACCCTGCATTGTGTAAAATTCTTTTTTTTGTAAACCCTGATCGTATTTATGGTTAGTCCTAATTTTTCTAGGTCTTGGTTGATTTTATTATGGATAGCACAATATGGTTTTGGCAGCTTTATTCAATACTGATGCATGAGTAGTGCTGGTTCATATTCTGTTGTGCATTTTGAGACTATTCCTGTGAAATTAATGATCCTTATTTGCCGATATCATTCATGATATATATCTGGGCTTGCGTACCTTATTTGGATCAACAATTATCTGCACATGTCCCCCCTCCCCTCTTTTTTCAACTAGCACTTATCATGTTTGGTAATAATTTTTGGATTATTCTCGTTTGCTTCAAAATGTTGTTGTCAATAACTGTATCATATGCTTCCGTTATGATGTTTTTACTACCTTAATCTTTTTGTTTATATCATACATGCCTGTGTATTGATACACATTTGATTTGTGCTATAAAATTAATCTCCCATAAAAAATCCCTTGTCACAAACCTTTAATGTTGGGTTTGCTGTGCGTTTAATAAATCTTTTGATTTATTCTTTTTTGGTGAACAGGTATGCAAATCCCTTAATACACCCCCAAAAAGAAACAGACCCCTGTACCTTTTTGTTTTTTGTCAAAAAAAAAAATTTTTTTTTTCTTGTTATTTGTAAATTTGCATGTAAATTTGGATTTACAATACTTGTGTGGTTTGCTTGTATTATTGTTCGTAAATGTTCTGTAAGTATTGTCGCAAATGTATCAGGAGGAAACACATATCCACTCTAACCAATCTGCCTTCACTCAGTTCATAGCCATTGCTCTCGATTAGCTCTGTCCCACACTCAACGATTGGTGCATGGTATTGTTAAAAAATGCTTAGAAGCAAAATTTCCTTTTAATCATATCATTGATGACGACGAGTTTATTCATGTAATCAACATTGTATTTGAGAACTAGACAGGTTAGATTGAGGATTTCTAAATACTGTGGGATTTTTGTTAAAAAAGTGGTTAAGCAAGGCTTCAGGGATAATTGAGGGTACTGAATCCAAAAAATGGCTGTTAACAGGTGCGACGTTGTCGTTTTCCACCTTCAAAAATTCGGAAAAAAAACCAAATGGCCGCCGTTTCAAACACCAATTTGTGCTTAAAACGTGGGTTTAAGGCACATAGAAGGTTGGAAGTGGTTGGCAATTGACCCATGTTTAAGACACTGAGGATTCCATATGGTTCCATAGACTATCCTGAAATGAATAAGCCTCTTTTTTTTAAATTTCAAGATGGCAGCCATATTACTAGTATTAGGAGGACAGCTATCAAAAGCCTTTCATGTTATAGAACAAAGACATGCAGAACAAATTACGACTTTGTGACACTGAAAATTCTATATTGACTATACAAAACTTGTACATAGCTTGGTTTGCTGCCTTTTCAAAATTCAAGATGCCGACATAAAGGTTAGCTATCCAATGCCTTTCATGTTATAGACAGTCATGCAGAGCAATACGCAGGTTTG